>MU225529.1:553213-595355 GCA_018584345.1 Thuja plicata
TGTATGTATACATATACATGTATATATATACATACATGTGTATATATACACATATGTGTGTATTTATACACACATGTGTATGTATACACATGTGTGTATATGTATATACACATGTGTGTATATGTGTATACATATGTATATATACACATATACACACATGTGTGTATATGTATACATGTGTGTATATACACATATGTATAAACATATACACATGTGTGTGTGTGTATACACACATGTGTGTGTGTATACACACTATATTTAAAAATTAAGAAATAAACAATTAAAATTTCTTATGCATCTTCTCAGTCATCTTCCAGGTGAACCAACCGGGTCCAGCCCATATTCTAGAATTCATTTTCAGAATAGCAGAATTCTAGAATTCAGTTGAATTCCAGAATTGGCTATTCCAGCATACACAAATTTCACGAAACAAATAGGCCCTATGTGTCTTAAGGGAGGAAAGGTTTTGGGAAGCACACTTGTGGGCTCTAGCACTATGGTAGTCATGAGCACAACGATTGTGTTTACTTTTGTTTGAAATTTGAGGTGGTTTAGGGTTAATCAACATCAACTACTTTTCTTCTTTAGGAGGAAGAACAGAATGCACCACACTAGGTTAATATATAGCATATGTAGAATATTTATAATATATGAGAGGTGGAACTAAAGCATACATAAGAGGTTTGGAAGGTGTAGGAAGAAGTCCAGGTCCAGGGAATGGAGATGGAACAACCTTAGGATTGCTAAGTTCACAAATTTTGTTAATTTTGAATTTTTGATGGGATAGGAAGAAATTATCTTTGCAAGGTTGAACCCGTTAAGGCATGGAAGGACAAAGGAAGACAAGGTCAAATTTTCCATGACTAACTAAAGGCTGATAAAGACTATGGTTAATCATAACGATGCCTCCATTATGGAAAATTTTCAAACACTTGTGGATGGGAGAGACTATAACTCTCATGGAAGTGAGCTGAGGAAGACCAATTGTAAATTGAAACTAATCAGAAGTTGGGATGACAGCAATGATGAAATCTAACATTTTGTTACCCACTTTTATAGGAAAAGTAATGGAACCATGGGTGGGATAAGTGAAACCGTTGAAAGTTTTGATCATCATATCAGAGTTACCATAGAAGTCTTGTTGTAGGTGTCTAGTGTAAAGATGTTCTATAGTCATAACATTCACCATGCAAGTAGTATCTATAAGAACTCCATGATAAGGAAGACCATTAACCCTTGCTACAATGTAAAGAAGATCATCAGGTGCCTCAATAGTCTTCTTTTGATCAAAATAAAATGCAAAGATTAGGTTCTCATTTAGGTTTATGTCTACATTTGATCAATTAATAAGGTTGACAACATTATTGGCCTCGAAAAAGTCAGTGTCATAGCTCACAGTGGTAGGAGAATCAACAATATTGGTGGAAGAAGGTAAATAATGGGTAAACTCAACAATATTAGTAGAATGAAATGGTTAAGGATTACTCTAAATTTGCAAGTTTTGGTTGGGAGGGGCAACAAATTTCTTTTGTTGATCATTAACACCCTCTACATATATAACATTATGATCAATGAGGTCTTAGATAATGGATTTCAAATGTAAACATTTTTTAGTATCACGATCGGGTTGATGACGATATTTGCAAAAATCTTTGGGATCAAAGTTTTTGGGAGTTGATTTTTAAGGATCAATTGGCTTAGTAGGAGGAAGTGTTAAGACATTGGCATTAATCAATTTCAAAATCACATTATGAAAATATTTAAAAAGAGGTGTAAAATTACGTGAAGGTCTAAAATATGATGACAAAAGAGACACATTTGGATGTTGCTACCACCTATACATCAATATTGTTTGATAAATTGTTGATCATGGTGAAACCATTAGGATTTTGGAACTTTTTAAAAGGTTGAAATGCAACATCACTTTTATCAACCGGAGCCATTGGAGTGATGCTCTCAAATTGACTCACTTGAAGCTAATAATTATGAAGTACTGCACATAATTGAGTAAAGGAGGAGAATTCAGAAAGCAATATCTCATCTCTAATATCTTTTTGTAAATTAGAAATGAAAATATATTGCACATCAATATCAGATACATGATAAGAAATATGAGCATGCAAATGCTTAAATCTACGAATGAAATTAGTCAGTTTTTCTTTAACACCTTGTTTACAATGCATCAAATCGGTCAAAGAAATCTTAGGAATATTATCATTTTGAAACTATTGAATGAAAGAATTAGAAAGTTTTTGAAAGGAATCCATAGAATAAGGAGGTAAAGAAAAATAACATTGCAAGGCTTTATCTCGAAAGGTTCTTGTAAATAGTTTAGCCATTAACCTATGATCATGAGAAAAATCACTACATAATGTTTGAAAGGTCTTCGCATGAGTCAAGGGATCACCTTTACCATTTTAAGTCTCCAAGTGAGGTATTTCCATGTATTGAGGGATAATGTCAGGAATGATGTTGAGGGACAAAGGACTAGCAATGTCACATTCGGGAATGTTTATTTTGGATTGAGTCATGGAGATAATTTGTTGTTGCAAGGATGAAATGGTTTGAGCAAAAGTACTGATAGTTGATTTAGTAGAAAGGGTGGTAGGAGATATGTGTGAAATATTTAGACCATTATAGAAAATGGAAGGAACGATAGAGCATGAAAATGGAACATTGTTGTAGGTAGGCATGGATGAAGGTTGCAAAACACATGGAACACCTGAAGGAGGAGGAACAATAGGATTAGGAATGCTTCCAAGACTAACATGTGTAGGATTGATTTTTTGAATGGATGTAGTCATAAGAGGTAGAGCATAAGTAGATACACTAGGTATTGAAGTAGGAATAGGAGTAGACGTGTGAACACTAGTGGGAGGTGAAGTTAAACCAATATCTTGAGAACATTATTTAAATGACTTTACATTACTATCAATGAGATGAGAAATAGTGTGTAAGACATTAACACCATGTTCATCATTGTGAGTCAACCTCCTTAAACCCTCTACCTAGGATATGATTTCAATATTAGAATTTTCATGTCCTAACCATAGCTCAATTTTTTTCAGTCATGGGAAAGCTTTTGCACTTGCATAGGAAGAACTCTTAAGGACTCATCTTCATCATGAGAAGAGTGGGAAGAATTGTTCTCAACAACAGTAGAAATTTCATTAGTAGGCATGTTTGTCTCGTCAAGATTCCTAGGAAAAAAAGAGAACTCAGGATCAAAGGAACCCATAAGTCTTAGACTTCTCCTAACCAAAATGTTATAGGTAGGAATCAATGTATTAGCACTCTCGTACAAGAAAATGAAAGAGAGATAGATCTAACAAATGCAAATATTAACTTCTAAATGAAATATGCAAACACTCATTAAGTTTATGTAACATAAATATAAATAAGCATAATTTCACATGAAACTAATGGAGAGCATATCTAATCATCAAATCAAAAGTGGGGATCCAATGCACATGAATAAGCTCTAACATCAAAATCAGAATGAAAATGTACATGTGTCAGATTCACCAAAAGTGTACAATCGGAGAAAAAAATTAAAGAGGAGATCCAATTTCCCAATGTACAATCGGAAGGAAGATGACCCAATAGGCTCAAGTAGGACCCAAGCACTGAATGAGTCAATAATCCTTCACTGGTAATAATGGGATTTGAGGGGCTTTGATATTAAAAGGTTAAATAGAATTCCAGGTAATAAAATATAACTAATTTCAGACGATACATATTGGAAGAAAATAATAAGCAACATGTAATGACTTGAAATAGGATCCAGAAAGCTGCACTAACCCGTGATCTGAATGATGTAGCACTAGTCTTGCTTCCTCTGAGACCTCTTCTAGGGTCTCCTATGTAACTCTAAGACCTACTAGGGTTCTTTCACTAACCCTAGGCTCCTTAGGTATCTTATCACAAGATCCTAACTCCTTCAACTAGTGAACACCATGTTGTAGAACAAAACACTTCAAAACTTTCTCTTAAACCCCAAATGGTCTTTCTTGCATCTTTGGCCCAAAAGGATCCAATTGATCCAAATTAATCAATTCTCAATCCAAAAAGAGGATTAGGGTATCCAATGTGTTCATATGTCCCTTTCCAACACCTAGAATAACACTTTGCATCAAGACTCCAATCGAGTTCCAAGAACCCACACAATTGCTTGCCAAATAGGGCTACAAGCAATTAGCCCTATCTAGACACTTTTTCTGCATTATCATGTAAAAAGTATTAACAAGTGCCCAAATAGGTTTAGGATCCATATAGCCTTTATTGAGACACTACATGTTTTCTAGGTCTAGGTCTCTCAAGTTGTCCGTACAACTCTACCTATAATCAAGGCTATAAATCAGGGTTTTTAGGGTTTCAAAACTAGTCTGATAGAAACTCCTTCCTTGATATCCAAGAAGTCTCACCAAGTCTTCCCACTCATCTTGGTGATCACAAAACACTCTAACCTAACCCTCTTTAAGCTTTTATTAAAGCTATGAATGCTTTAAATCCACCAATATGGCTCTGCAACTAATGGTGACCCCTAGCCATGCCACATTGGCTCGCCTAGGGTATCACCTTATAAATGGCTTCCATCCCTTCTTGGTCCCCTCCTACATTGTACACAATTTAAATGGAGTCTAATCTCATAATCCAAAGACCCATTCCAATGCCACAGTGGAAAATGGAGTTAAGACCCCATTTGTTCACAATGCCCAGTTCAGAACAGCGACAGTGCTGAAAATAAAATAATTTAAACAAACAACTAAAACTACTGAATCAAACAAAATTCCACCTCAAAAATTCTTTTAAAAACCTAGATTACATAAAACAATGATCATAGAATTGGATTCAATCTATTGAACTATCAAATCACCTCAAAACACCTTAACAGTCACTGTTATTCACAAATACAGTCCGTACACAAAATTTCTCAAACTTGCCAATCGTTCACACATCTCGAGGATGGTCATATATAGTTGACCCAAACAATAATTCATCAGTTTCAGACAATTATCTAACTAATTCCACCGAAGATGAAATCTTGTCATAAAAGTTGTCAATGTTGTCAATGACAACATTGACAACTTTTTGCAACTTTTGAGTTTGGTCTCTAAACCTGGTCTAACTATGCCCAAACTTGTCAAATCCACCAAATATGATGAAATAACATCAAATAGGACCTCTATTCCTTTTATTGGCTCATTTTTCCACAAAATTCCAAAAACACCTAATTGGACCTAAATGGACCTAAATGGACATAAAGGTCACTAAGGACCTAATAAGACACATCCTCCTACAAACACTTCACACACTAGGACTCTTGGTCCCTTTATTCATCTAGTGATCTAGCTAGAACCACTACAAGCCAAAACAAAGAAGGAGCAAACCCTATGTTACATTTTAACAACTAGCCTACCTAGGTGCTCCTGCTCCATACTCCCCCAAAAGGAAAAGTTATGTCACTCTTGTGGACAAAAGATCCTCTGAAATGCCCACCTTCTTGAAGTTTGCCTCTGCAATCCATGAAGCCTTTGACTCTGGTCTATCCTTCCACTTAATCAAATGCTCCATGTAGACTTTGTGTCTAGTAGTCTTCTTAACTCAGGAGTCCAGAACTTTGTCAGCCACCATCTGAACCTTGGGAGGTAAGACAACAATCTCCACATTATCACTGACCCCCTAACTATTTGGATTGATCTCATCCATCTACCCTTTGAACTGTATTAAGTCTTGGACATTAAAGACTGGAGATATGCGCAAGTCTGATGGTAAGTCCACCTTATATGCATTAGCTCCATATTTTGCCAAGATCTTTCAAGGTCCCACCCTTTTCATCTGAAGCTTGGTAGGGACACCCTTCTGTAGCCTTGATTTTTTCAAGTGGACCATGACATAGTCACCTACTTCAAACTGAACATCCCTCCTCTTCTCATCAATTTTGGCTTTCAACTTATGTTGACTATCTTGGATCTACTTCTTCACTTGGGCTTGTATCTCTTTCATGGTAGAGGTGAATTCCTCTGCATGGACACTTCTATATTCCATTCCACCAAGATCTCTGAGCTCACAAACACCCCTAGGGTGCATGTCATAAACAACCTCAAATGGGCTCTTTCATGTCATTCTATCTTGTTATCATTATAAGCATATTCTGCTTGGGGAATGACCACATCCCAAGTATTCCCATACTCCTTAGTTAGGTACCTCAATAGGTTACCCAACACCCTATTTACCACCTGAGTTTGGCCATCAATATGAGGGTGGTAAGCTGATCCAAAAGATAGGTTAGTACCCAATCTTGTCCACAAAGTTCACCAAAAATGGCTCATAAATTTCACGTCCCTATTAGAGACTATACTCAAAGGGAGACCATGGATCCTCACAATCTCTTTGAAAAAAAAAAAAAGCAATGTGACTAGCATCATTAGTAGTTTTACATGGGATGAAATGCCCCATTTTGCTAAATCTATCAACAACTACATAAATGATATCATACCCCTATTTAGTCTTGGGTAAGCCCACAATAAAATCCACACTCACACACTCCCATGGCCTGTTAGGGACTGGTAGAGGCTGTTACAACCCTGCATTACTCATTCCTCCTTTCACCTTCATGCAAACAACACACTGCTCCACATACTTGGTGACATCTTTCACCAACTTTGGCCAATGGTAGAACCTTTGGACCAATTCCAAGGTCTTGTCCTTACCAAAATTACCACTTAGAGAACCATTATGTTTCTCTTAGATGAGGTTCATCCTCATTGACCCTTTGGGTACACACAACTGATTACCCTTGAATAACAATCCATTCTGTAAAGTAAAATCAGAGAACTTGCTATGAAAATGATTCTCAAAATCAATACATACCTTACAGGCCTCACCAAAATCCTCATCTAATTTGTATAGGTCTCTAAAACTTTCAATCCCAATGCTATTCAAGTAAACTTCTTGCACTGTCAAAAACCTCCTGCTTAAGGCATCTTCCATCTTATTAAGTTGACCCTTCTTGTGCTTGATAGTAAAAGTGAATGCCTGCAAGTACTCCATCCACTTCAAATGTTTGTTGCTCAACTTTTCTTGGGTGTTAATGTAACTAAGATCCCTATTGTCAGTGAATACCACAAATTATTTGGGCAATAAATAGTGTCTCCATTTTCTCAAGGATTGAACTAGTGCATATAGTTCCAAATCATAAGAAGAGTATTTCTTCTTAGCCTCATTCAATTTCTCACTAAAGAAGGCAATAGGCCTACCTTCTTGACTCAATACCCCTCCTATTGCTGATCCACTAGCATCACACTCAATTGTAAACAACTTCTCAAAGCTTGGAAATTTTAGGATTGGTTGAGTAGCCACTTGTTTGTTCAACAACTTAAATGCTTTCCCTGCTTCTACTGTCCATCTGAACTTAGTTTTGACCCCACCCTTTATAGTATCCATCAAAGGTGCACATGTCCCACTAAAATTCCTAATAAACTTTCTATAAAATTGGGAAAGGCCATGGAAAATCCTTACCTCTATGGCTGTGGTAGGTGGAGGCCAGTTGAAGATAGCAGCAACTTTGTCTTTGTCCATCTTCAAAGACCCCTTGGACGCTACAAAGCCCAAGTAAACTAGTTCTTGTTTAAAGAACTCACACTTCTAAAGGTTAATGACCAACTTCTCTTCATGTAACCTTTTCAATACTTCCTCAACATGTCTGATATGCTCCTCTCTTGTCTTATTAAATATTAGTATATGATCGAGATATGCCACCACAAACTTCCCTATGAAGTCCTTGAGCACTTCATTCACGAGCCTCGTGAATGTGCTCAGAGCATTAGAGAGGCCAAGTGGCATAACAAGCCATTCATATAACCCATTTGTGGTCTTGAATGTCATTTTCCATTCATCACCTTCCTTCACCCTAATTTGGTGATAACCATTCTTCAAATCCAGCTTTGTAAAGTACATTTCCCCACCTAGGAAATCAATAAGATCCTCTATTCTTGGGATTGGGAATCTGTACCTTATTGTGATCCTATTTATAGCCCTTGAGTATGTGCATAATCTCCACTTTCCCACATTCTTGGATGCTAAAACAACCAGGAATGCACAAGGGCTAATGCTCTTCTTGATCAAGCCTTGATCCAAGAGCCCTTGTACTTGTCTTGCTACCTCCAAGTTCTGATCTGGAGTCAAATTATATGTTGCTTTGTTGGGCAAGGATGCCCTTGGAACAAAGTCTATCTGATGACTTATAACCCTCTTAGGTGGTAGGGTTGCTGGAGTGCCATCACTCACTATGTCTTTGTACTTCTCAAGCAATTCTTGCACCTCCATTGGTAATGGTTCCTTCACTGATTCTTATGCCTCCTTGGGCTTCAACACAATGGCATACCCCTCACTCTCATCACCCTTGACATCTTTTAAAAACTCCTTTCCATTGCATAACATAATACTAGGAGTTTTGGTTTGTGGCTCTTCATCCTCTAGTAATGATTGAATTTTGAAGGTCTTCCCTCCTTTCTTGAAAGTGATGGAGTTATCTTTCCCATCATACACTGCCCCATTATCAAATTGCCAAGGCCTTCCAAGAAGCAAATGGCAAGCATCCATTGGTAGGATGTCATAAAGCAATTTGTCTTTATACACTACTATTGAGAACTCTACCCATGTTTGCTCATTGACCAACACACTTTGGCCTTTGTTGAGCCATGTCACCTTATAAGGATTCACATGGGGTATCTTGGTTAGCTTAAGCTTTACTACTACCTCCTCTGAGATGATGTTATCTGTGGATCCAGAGTCCACAATCACCTTACACACCTTACTAAGGATCTTGCATCTGATTCTAAATAGTGCCCTCCTTTGTTTGGTCTCATCCTTGATTGGTTGCCTTATTAAGACCCTTCTAAACATCAGATTCTCACCCATCTTTGAGTCTAGATGGTCTACTTCAAGGGTTTTGACACTTGAAGTGTCCTCATGTGCATATGCTATCCTCTTATCTCTATTTGCTGCAGAAGGTTTGTCTAGACATCTATAGGTTGGATGGCCTAGCTGTCCACAATAATAACATTTCATGGTTGCAAAATAAGAACTACTCCTACCTCCTCTTCCTCTGTTAGGACCACCATGATTACCTCTACCCCTATTATAGCCTCCTCTTGAACTATTCTCAGTCTGCTGCTCTGTCAACTTATTCTCTCTTTGTGACCTTTTCTCACTACCCCTGCCTTGGTAGCCTCCTCTTTGACCCCTTTGGTCTCTCCCTCTACCTCTATTGTTATTTTTGTTCTTAAAGGTAGAATCCCCTTTCTTCTTATTCTTTTCTTCCACCTTTATAGCCAGTTTATGGCACTTTTGGATAGTGGTAGGTGTCCATAGGCTAATCTCCTCTTGGATGTTCCACTTCAATCCACCCAAGTACCTAGCCACTTTGATTGGCTCTTCTTCCTGTAATTTAGACCTTAAACACAATCTSTRAAACTCCTYAGTATATGAGGCCACATMTAGGTCTTTATGTTTCAAGTTTTGTCTCTTCCTATGAARTTGTATTTCATAGTCCTCTGGAAGATAACTCTCCTTCAATTTGGTTACCATAGCATTCCAATTTTCTATTGGTTGCTTTCCCATGCTTACCCTCTCATCCTGAAGGTATTTCCACCAAGTCAAAGCTGACCCTCTGAGTCTAGAATTGGCCAATTTAACCTTTTGTGCTTCACTTATCCCCTCACACTCAAAGTGATTCTCCATTACTTCAATCCAGTCCATGACTGTTTCAATATCCATCTTTCTTCCGAATAAAGGTATCCCTTCCAAAGCTTTGCCACTTAATGAATTTATGGCCTTCAAGAAAGGTTCCTCATTCAATACTGGATCTGGTTCGGGGACGAAGTCTTCCTCTTCAATCTTCTTCTTACCCCTACTGCTAGATTCATCTTCATAGTCTTTCTTCCTAGTAGCATCTACTAGTTCTTCCATCTTTACTCTCATTGCTTCCAAGGTATCCTCAAGGAGTCTATTTTTTTCCTTTTGCTCTTCCATGTCCTTGGCTAGTTCTGCATTTGTCACCATCTTTTTAGAACCATAAGATTCCACTTCTGACATAAACCAATCCTCCCAAGTTTCTCAACTTGCTCTGATACCACTCTGATGTAGCACTAGTCTTGCTTCTTCCGAGACCTCTTCTAGGGTCTCCTAGGTCACTCTAAGACCTAATAGGGATCTTTAACTAACCCTAGGCTCCTTAGGTATCTTATCACAAGATCCTAACTCCTTCAATTAGTGAACACCAAGTTGTAGAACAAAACACTTCAAAACTCTCTCCTAGACCCCAAATGATCTTTCTTGCATCTTTGGCCCAAAAGGATCCAATTGATCCAAATTGATCAATGCTTAATCCAAAGAGAGGATTAGGGTATCCAAGGTGTTCATAGATCCCTTTCCAACACCTGCAAGCACACTTTGCATCAAGAATCCAATCAAGTTCCAAGAACCCACACAATTGCTTGCCAAATAGGGCTACAAGCAATTAGCCCTATCTAGTCACTTTTTTTGCATTATCATGTAAAAAGTCTTAACAAGTGACCAAATAGGTTTAGGATCCAAACACCCTTTATTGAGACACTAGAGATTTTATAGGTCTAGGTCTCTCAAGCTGTTCGTACAGCTCTGCCTATAATCAAGGCTATAAATCAAGGTTTTGAGGGTTTCAAAACTAGTCTGATAGAAACTCCTTCCTTGCTATCCAAGAAGTCTCACCAAGTATTCCAACTCATCTCGGGGATCACAAAAAACTCTACCCTAACCCTCTACAAGCTTTGATTGAAGCTATGAATTCTTTCAATCCACCAAAATGGCTCTGCAACTAATGGTGACCCCTAGCCATGCCACACTGGCTTGCCTAGGGTATCACCTTGTAAATGGCTGCCATCACTTCCTAGGCCCCTCTTGCACTATAAAAAATGCACATGGAGACTACTCTCATAATCCAAAGACCCGTGCTAATGCCACGGTGGAAAATGGAGTTAAGACCCCATTTGTTCACAATGCCCAGTTCAGAACAGTGACAGTGCTAAAAACAAAATAATTTAAACAAACAACTAAAACTATTGAATCAAAAAAACTACCACCTCACAAATTCTTCTAACAACCTACATTAAATAAAACAATGATCACAGAATTGGATTCAATCCATTAAACTATTAGATCACCTCAAAACACCTTAACAGTCACTGTTATTCACAAATACAGTCTGTACACAAAATTTCTCAAACTTGCCAACCCTTCACACATCTTGAGGATGGTCATATATAGTTGACCCAAACACTAATTCATAAATTTCAGATAGTTATCTAACCAATTCCACCAAAGATGAAATCTTGTCATGAAAGTTGTCAATGTTGTCAATGACAATATTGACAACTTTTTGCAACTTTTGAGTTTGGTCTCTAAACCTGGTCTAACTATGCCCAAACTTGTCCAATCCACCAAATATGATGAAATAACATCAAATAGGACCTCTATTCCCTTGTTTGGCTCATTTTGCCACAAAATGCCAAAAACACCTAATTGGACCTAAATGGACCTAAAGGTCACTAAGGACCCAATAAGACACATCCTCCTACAAACACTTCACACACTAGAAATCTTGGTCCCTTTATTCATCTAGTGGTATGGCTATAACCACTTCAAGCCAAAACAAAGAAGGAGAAAACCCTACGTTACATTTTAACAACTAGCCTACCTAGGTGCTCCTGCACCATTGAATTTGAGAAGATTTTGTAGGGTACATAACAAATTGGATGTTTTGTCCTTGGGTACAATTTGCATATCTTCGCCGTGTGTCTTGTGATTTTGCCTAAAATTTTAACAACCATTCTGATAGATGTCAAACTTTCTAGAATAGTTCCAATAGTTGTGCCAACTATTCTTGCACACAAAAAAATGGGGAAAAGGTAGTGGAAAGGGGTTTGCCCTGGTCAAACCCCTGTTTAGGAATCAAACTTTAAAATGTAATGAAATTGCACAAAAGGAAAGTAAAGGTAAATGTTAGATCTACCTTGTAAATGACTATACCTTCATAAACAAATGTAGAAATCGGTCATATTTATGAAGACATTTGTTTGTTTCTTGAATTGTAGTTGGATGTTGATGTTGAAGTAAATATTTTTTTCACAAATGCATTAATCTATGAGCATTAATCTATGAATGCCACTCCTAGATCTTCAATGTTGCTATGCTTGATAACTCTTGCCTTGAAGAATGGATGAATGAAATACATGTAGATGGACAAAAGGATCTTCATGTTTGGTTGAGAATTCATCTACTTGGCCATTATGGGAGAGAAGCTTGATATAATAGAGAAGATTGCCTTCAAAAATCCTTGGATGCGTGAGGAAAGTGTTGGATCTAGGATGCATGGCTTCAAATCTTGAATTCACTTGATTGCGAAAAGTTTGAGTGTAGGTGTCATATGAAAAATGAGGAGAGATAGGGTGTTAATATACCTCTCACACATTTTGGGATTCAAAATTAAGCCAAACCAACCATGGGATCTAATTTCCCACCAAAAAATTGAAGTGGGGCCCTAATTCAAATTTGGGCCCCTTTATGGGGGTACACAATGTCCCAGATGCTGTGTACCCAAGATATTGAGCTGAAATTTGAATGGAGTGTCTGGGACACATGTTATATGTCAGATGAAGCAGAGATATGTAGCTGGATCAATCATAATAGACATGAAATCTCAAAATCACTAAAATAGAGCCTAATAGAGCATCCAGTTATGGGTGCTAGCATTTTAGCACGGTGCTATCCATAGACATCTCTCTCTCTCTCTCTCTCTCTCTCTCTCTCTCTCTCTCTCTCTCTCTCTCTCTCTCTCTCTCTCTCTCTCTCTCTCTCTCTCTCTCTCTCTCTCTCTCTCTCTCCCTCTCTCTCTCTCCCTCTTTATATCTCTCCCCCTCCCTATTGTAAACATAACATGAGCCTATTAATAATGAAGCTCGATTATCTTCCCAATTAAGAGGTTTTTCTTTGGTCGTGATTGCTTCCATGTAAGTGAATGCAAATTTTATTTGAATATATCACTTCTCCATTGAAACAATTGTTGTACAAACAACATCATTTACTAAACAATCTACCAATTAACCTATCTTACACAAATATATATAAAAAATAATCGATTTCTTTCCTAGTTAACATTCCAAACCTATTTAATGTACCTATTGCATACCAACATACAAACATCACTACCCTCCATACAAAATGTACTTTTGAAAATGTGGAAAACACAACGAATTTTTACGAAAAATTCAAAAATATGATCTTCATGATCTGCATCCAAACCCACAAAAAAATTGATAAAAAATGGTGTATTTTCAGCATTTATAGATTATTTTGATTTTTTTTGCGTGCAATCTTTTAGTGCATTGTGTCTCAAGATTAGCCAGTGCCACCAACATATAATTGCTGGTGAATAAATAAACTAGCACTTGCACCGAAAGGAGGTGCAAGGGAATCGTTGATAGGTGTTTGAGTGAATTGTGTAAATGAATTGTTACATTATATGAGTTTTGTTTGATACATGTTTAGCTCTGTGTCCAAAGCTCCCATTTTTTCATAGGCAAGGAGGAATGCTGGTAACAGTTGTCAGATGTATCGAAGACATGGCAACACTAGAAATTGTTGGTAAACAAGAATTATTAAGGCCATGGAAAAACAATGAAGGATACATCACATAGATGATGGTAAAGGGGAGATTATAGTGAAGTTGAAACTAAAATTAATAAACCAAAAATTCGAGTGTATGAAATGAATATAAGCTATATTTGTGTTTTGTATTTGGCATTATTCAGCAGGAAAAATGACTTTTAAGGCTTTACTCATCCAAAACCAAAATCGACAACAATGAGAACATGTTGATTCATGTGTGGACTACAACATACCATAATAGTAGAGTTTCTTTATTGAATCAGACTATTATAAATTCTATTCAATTTGAATAATGTTGGAACAAAAGATGAACGACATGTACATGCATAATAGAAGTTACAATAACGACCATAACAATAGAGTTCTAGTTTATTAACCATAACAATAGAGTTTCTTTATTGAATCAGACTATTATAAATTCTATTTAATCTAAATAATGTTGAAACAAAAGATGAATGACATGTACATGCATAGCAAAAGTTACAATAACGACCATAACAGTATAGTTTTGGTTTAGTAAGTAAATCAGACTAGTATGAAATATGATTGTAATCCATGTAAATGTTGTTGAACTAGCAAATGAAAGATGAGCATGACATGCATATAATCTGCTGAAATCACGATGTCTTGTAGAACTTGTTTTCTGAGATAATAACCATATAACACCTCATGTTTCCTTTACTAAGGAAGGTATGCTTACAAAGGTTAGCCAAAATATTTTTCTCTGCAAGAGATGCTGACCAATCTTATCCCAAGAGACTCCAAGAACATTATGGATGTTGTATTTAGCCAAAATCTTAGTTCTCATGATAAATAATCAGTCAAAGTTGATGTCTAATTGCACAAATTGGACCATTGAAATGGATTGAACCACATAACAAAATGCTCTATTTGTAGCATGCAGTATTATTTTTTCCTCCTTTTTGCAGCAATTAATGTGAACCTGTAGAAGAGCAGAAGATAAAATTGTTATGAAACAATTTATTGGCTTAAGAAAGGGAAGGAATAAATGAAAGTTGGAGTATATAAAAAGAGGGGCGAAAGTAAGATTTCACACCCAAATTCAAAGTGAGAGCAATAGTAGTCGAGCTTCTTATTTATTTCTAATAATGGTGTACATATTCTTTTTCATTTTGCAATAGCACTCCAAAGTGAAGGCGGGCTAAATCCGAAGGCCTTGCATGGATTTGACTCTGGAGATCATTGTAAAGGTGAGGCCTTGTCTTTTAGTTTTACCTATATCAATTGTGGCCTTATCTAGTGTGAGTCCTTGTGATTTGTGTATAGTGATAGCCCATGTAGTGGTTAGTGGCAGTTGTGTACGAATTTCGTGGGTTATTGGTTGTACGAGGATAGTTTTTTGGTTTTGAACATCCCAAGGTGGGCCATTGTAGTTATCAAAGTTGACTCTAACATATGCTGGTAATTCTGGGGCCTTAGAGCCAAAGGAATATATACAATATCTTTGACCTCACCAAGAGATCCATTGACAAGACCAACTTCTATCCATATGTTTGTGGTAAGCATGACACGTTGAAATTTACATAAAAGGACCTGTTGTGAAAGTCGGTCATCATTATCAGCTTCAACATATTTGTGCTTTGTGTTGATTGCAACACGGAGTGCAATAGGTACATTTAGTTGTTTGAGAAATTTTTATTGTGAAGCAACAAGTTCGTTTGTAGCAAATAAATGTATTACTTGGTCGAACTCTGCTTGCACATTTGGTGGTAGGTGCTTGTTTGTGCGATTCATTAGTAGTTTCCAATCATGTTATGTTGGTTCTACGTTGTGCATGTTTTGTAATGCTTGACGAAATTGTATTTGAATTGGATCATCACTATGTTGTCTAAAAATTGTCTGCAATGTTACAACTGTATTAAATTTGTGCCATAGATTTTGTGCAATTGTGTGTGATGCATAGAGAGGTTTGTCCATTACAAGTGGCAGTTGGGCGAGGTCCCCAATTAGAATTATAGAGAGACCGCCAAAAGAAACATTTTGTCGGTGGGGTATTGCTTCACGTAACCTGGTATCAATTTTCAATAGTAGTTTTGGGCCTATGAACTCATCTCATCGATGAGAATATATTGAATACATTTCATGTCTTCTTGGAATATTGTCAATGTTTGGCCTTGCAGTGGTTTCATTTCTGTTATTGGAATCTTGAGGGTTGCATGTATGGTTGATGCATGTATATTAAATGTTGTGATTCTTGTTGGCGCGAGAACAAGAAGTGGATTCAATCCTTGTGGTATGTAGTGCTGAAGTGCAGTTCTTATGCAACTTATTAGATATGATTTTCCAGTCCCTGTTGTTCCTTGTACAAGCATGTATAAAGGATCAATTGAGAAACTAGCTTTGGAGTGGTCTATAATGAGAGAAAGTGCCAGTTGTTGCTGAGGCGATAGCCTATAGTTTTGGTTGTACACATTTGCTTGGGGGTGAATATATTATTGACACATCTTGTTCCTATGAACAAATTGATTTGCAGTTTCATGCAATTGTGAAGGGATGTTGTGGTCCTCCCAAATGTTACTGGTGTCAAAATCACACTTTCCCAACATGTCAAGCTCATTTAAGTTGATACTATTAGAAAGCCCCATTTGAGACAGTAGCTCCCACTCATGCATTTGTACACTTTCTTGTCTATCTATTTCGCTATCACTTTCATTTTCCTCTGGCAATACATCTTCATTTTGAGCAATGTGGTAAACATGCCAAGCATGATATTTTTGTGTATCCATACACTTCCAATTACTAATGATCTATTCTTTGGAGAGGCCTATATCCCTGTCTATTGCGCGAAAATGTTTGTATAGAAGAAACTCACTCCAACAAAACAATTCAAAATTGTTGGAGTCTTCTTTCGGAATAGCGTAAAACCTTGGATATACTTTGACTATTGCTTGTTCTTCTCTATATCACCATTTTCTTCCTTTGCAATTGGCAGAATACGTGTAAGATCTTGCTGATTCAATTAGAGTTACTAGTTCTAAGTGTGCTGGATGATGCAAGTAGGCTTGTATGTAGGTAGATTGAATCTCACTGCCATCGATTGTTTGTTTGATGCGGTGGAACACTTTTTTACCCACATTTAGTGATATGAATTGGCGATTGCAAATGACAAGAGGTAGTTTTTGTAACATATGGCATGTTTCTTGTGCACTGATATCTCTCCCTACAACGAGCTCAGCCATGAAATTTTGGTATGCTTTAATGTTAGGATCTTGTTCATTTGCATCGGCACTAATTCTTGCGAGCATATTAACACAACTGTCAAACTTTTTTTCAGCCTTGGATGCATACTTGGCAATGTACTTGAGCACAAGAAGACGTGAGGTGACAGGTTGGCAATCTATATTAGCCCTCCATATTGAGAGCATATGTGGGTTATGGATGTTCAACCTGTCATCATTTCTTGATGGTTCGTAGGATTTGTGGCCTGATTCATCGCATAGAAATTGTGATTCTTCACATTCTTTCAAGGAGCTTTATATATGCATTCTACTTGTCGGCCTTTCTTACATGGACAAGTATTCTTAGTACATTTGGTGTGTCTCTGCACACGATTAACTAATTCTTCATAATCAATTTAAGGATTGCCAACAAATATTTCAGCTATGTTTAGCAGGCACGAGTCATTAGTTGGGGTTCTATGTATCATGTTTCCAATTTCAGATTTTGAGCGAGGGTTCCAAGCAATGATGTATTTGTCAAAGAATGCTTTGGATCTATTTACTTCAGTAGGGTTCTCCTAGTCTAGTGTATCCATATTTGGTGCATTTTTTAATCCAAATGAAACCATGGATGTGTGCGGACCCTTGACTTTGTCATTCACAGCATGGTACCAGTAGTTAACTGCACCCATGAGTTTCTCGATGACCTCTTCTCGAAAGATTGTGAACCATTGATGTAGGTATAACGATGTTGTGTGGGGGTTTCTAATCACATCATTTGTGTGTTGTTTGTTGGTGAGGAAGGAGAATGTGTCATTTGGTGAAAGGACAATGTGAAGATCAGGCCACTTTGTATCAACTGCACTTAATGTGAAGAACAATGTCGGAGAGCCTATTTGGGTTGTCATATATGTTAGATTAGTGCGACACTTATTCCAATATGACCGTGTCCCTCGCAAGGTAGAGCCAAAATGCATTAGTTCTTCTGCTAATTGATTGTCTAGGAGGTTTTTTAAGTGGGACCGAAGGTCTTCAATAGTGGTAGGAATATTGTCTTTGACTTTCCATTTAATGAAGATTGTTGCAAGAGACTGGCTATGGTGATGCATCATAAGGTTAAGTAGGAAGTATCTAAAGCGTGGGTGTTGACCAAATCTATTATCATGAAAGTGCATAAGGTGCAAAGCATATTCATGAAGTTGCACTTCTCTGGCTCGAGCTTGCATGGGTTGTGCATTTCCATTTGGGAATAGAGTGGGAAATGCCATGTCAAATAAGGCCTTAGTGGTGTACTCATTAATTGGTGTTGAGCCTATTTGTGGCCACTCGACAATGGTATCTATTTCATGTTCTAGGTGCAAAGTTTCTATAATGATTTGTAGTTCACGACGTTTTTTTGGTAGTTGTACCATAAATGATGTAGAATATTCTGGGTCACTTTCCAGTTCACTATTTATGGTTTTAGGCTCAATGTTTGTTGAAGTTGCTTCAACATTGTTACTCTGTAGCGTACAAAGCATTCCTGAGATGTCTGTAGTAGAATCAGGTAGTAGTGATAATGCATAAACATCGATTAGAACATCCTTATAGTAAGGGTCATACTTGATCTTGTATGCTAGTGCGTTTTGAACATGACTTCTATAAACATAGAAATCATAAGCCTTCCCATGTGTAGTAAGCCTACGAATTATTACTATATCCAATTCTTGAATCCTACGTGGCAAAGAGTTTGCAATATCCTTTATATCTTGGGGGAAACTGATTGTGTGACCACTATATTTGTATTGTCCACCACGGGCATGAGTGACTTGTAATATTGGATTAACACATGCAATGATCATCTCTTCTACTTGTGTGATAACCCTTAGAATAGGTGGTTGTTCAAGTGGGTCCATATTGTTAGCTAAAGAGAAGCGATGTATCCCTTTCTCAGAAATGTATCTCCTGCAAGTAAAGCCAGTGCTTGTAGAGCGAACATGCATACTGAGGTAGCGCTCCTTACATATATTACATGTGTGTAACTTTGAAAGCACATCTAGTCTACTTCTAAATGTCTTGTCTATCTCTAAAAAGTAATAGGACATATTTATATCCATTCCAGTAAGTGATAGTGGATGTGGAGCCCTCTGTTTTGGAATATTTGTTTGAGTGGCCATGCAGGGTTGGTCATCTTGGGATCTTTTCGAAGTTTTCAAGTGTGTAGGACATGTTTGGCCATCTATATTGTGGGGGTGTTGCATGTGTGAGATGGTCTGACATGCACGTATGTCTTCGATATGTTGAGCATAATACAAGCGGCTTCTCTTACAAGATTGTAGTTGAGTAGGGCTACACTGGACCAACGGTCTTCGAGAATTATGGGCACATGAAGGTGGGGTTGAAGGCTTTTGTTTAGGAAGATGTGTTTTAGTGGGCGTAGAGGTAAGTTGACTTTGGAGACCTGTAGAAGCTTGGAAGTGGGCATGGAGTGGTTGAATTGGGATTTGGTGGGAGCAGTTTGCACGCTGGATGGCATGACATGCACTTATTTTTTCTCTATGGCGAGCATAATGCAAGTGACTTCTTTCACGGGCTTTAATATCAACAGGTCTAGTTTGGTTCGGTTGTCTTTTATAATCTTGTATATTTGAGTTCATTTTTTGGATTGCAAAGAAGAGGAAAAAACATGGTCACTACCTTTCCACATTGAAACATTATAAAAGCCTAGGAAGGGCTATGCTTGCATCAAAATAAGATGTAGTTATTTATCAACACTTAAATAAAATAGTAAACTGTGATATGCAAGCTAGTTACAAGTATAGCTTTGCTCGCGAGTTTTTCTTGTCATAGGTTGTAGTAGTAATCTATGTTGTTGGCAATAAAACATAGCGTGCACAAGAAAATACAAGTTGAAGGCCTCAAGCAAGCCATGTAATACAGTTTTGTATCAACTCTTAGCAAAAGAAGAAACTCACAGTGCATGGAAATTAAAGTTGAGATAAACCAAAACAAATTCATTCACATCACCATCTATAGCATGAATAGTGGACCTAGTAGATTTAACATGAAAACCATAAATACAAGTTTACTTTATAGGTAGTTTAGGATACAAGTTTTGAAGGGGTCTTGGAACCCTGTACATAGAAAGATAACATATATATTGAAGTCACTTTAACAAGGAAAGAAGGAATAATTACAAATGATCATAAAAAAACAAGTACTTGTTATAGGGTGCTATTTTGTGGTAGGAAGGCATAGTGTAGGAATTTCATGTAACAAAAAGTTGCTTTCATCTGTGAAATCAAACATATCAATTTCAACAATTGTTGTTTTCAACCGTTGTTCATTGTTATATGTTTCCATTGTATTTGATAGGGTGAAGAGAAACTGATTATATTTTAGATGTTTAATAACCTCCTCAGCACGTGTCTCTGCTTCTCGACTGAATTGCAGCGTAAATAGGTCTTTTGTAGACATGTCAACAAGTTTAGTTGCGGCCTCATCAAAAGAAGTAGCACATATAGCACATGTGGGGTCTTCAAGCTTGACTTGAAGAACATATCTATAGTTACAATCTGGAAAAGTAGCTACACACTTTGAACAAAACCAATGTCCTTCACTGTGTTGTTCGCCTCTTTTTTTCACTGTTTCCCCCCAATTTCCATGGGACAAGCTGGATAACAAATTGTTTTTGTCTTGATGAAAACCAAGGTTGCTCTAACAATGCATTGTAGGGGTTTTGTAAAATCTGAAGGCTTTTCTATGATAGTGGAGCGTGTCTTTCATGTTAAAAGTGTAGGTGC
Organism: Thuja plicata; assembly: GCA_018584345.1. Classification (NCBI taxonomy): domain Eukaryota; kingdom Viridiplantae; phylum Streptophyta; class Pinopsida; order Cupressales; family Cupressaceae; genus Thuja; species Thuja plicata. The sequence goes on from MU225529.1 coordinate 573,882, forward strand.
TTCTAGAAGATCTATTGCTGGCATGAGAAGATCATTTCCATTTTGTGCAAACCAAGACCGAAGTTGTTTTGTCTCTTCGATATTAGGGTTGATAAAAAGCTTAGAAGTGGCTAGTGCACTTATAACCTTACCATTATATTCTGCAACTCGTCCTTTTTTTATTGCAAGCACAATAACCTCTTCTAGATGGTACATCTCCTACAACTGTGTGCCTTCCTTTTGAGTTGCTTTTCACCACAAAACTCATTTACAGTGGAGGTAGACATATCTACCATTTTGAGACTCCTCCTAAGTACCTTGATTGAATCACTTTTCCTTTTTATTGTAGAGGAAGGATCTACGCATATGACAATTCCAATTAGATCAATATAAGAATCAGCATTATGAGTGAGGATGTCTCTAATGGGCATGCAAGTGAATTGAAGTGTTGGAATCAAGAGGTCATCATTACAACGGTTGAGCCTTTAATCATCTGTTAAAGTGATTTCTATATCACTATTAAGCTTATTGTAAAACTTGTTTGCACTCTTGACGGTACCACGAGACAATGTATAGACACTCCCAACTTTGACTCATTGAAAATAGAGGTCTGCAATTGCATTGAAGCAAGTGACACAAACTTTTGTTCTCTCACCATCAACCATATCAAAACTAAACATGTGTCCATCTCTGTTTTTGTTGTTGAAGTGGTGGATATCTTTCTTCATAGTCACACGACCTCGTAATATCCACTGTGTTTGAAATGGATTCAAACTCCTGATAGGAGTAATAGTAGTAGGGGGTGCTTTTTTTCCGTAGAGATGCATGCAAGCCAAACATAAATTTTGTAGGAGTGGTTTGTTGAGAAGTAAAAAGATCTCCTACATTTGTGCATGTATCTGATGAAGTTCCCAAATGTTGTTGTACAAGGTTCTCTGGTTCTTTGAAGAAGAAGGTGGGGTCACCAATGATATCATGGTCCGTGCAATAGACCTCTAATTTGGAGACAACAATCCACCTATAGAATTCATTAGATTTGTACAATTAGTATTGTGCTTTAGGTGCACAAGAAAATGGAAATGGTGTATTGTAATAAAGGCCTAGTAGTTATTGGCTCACCTTGCATCACAAATGGTAGGAATGGTAAATTTGTTGAGTTGTACTATAGAGCCCTTTTGAATTCTTCCTGTTGTGATAAGGTCATTAAACTTGCTTGGCAATGTAGCTTTTTGTAAGTGGATGCCATCGGAGAGCTTTAGCTTGTATCTAACTGTTGAACTAGTTCCTTGACCAAATGTTACAATGGAAAATACTTGAAGAAGCGGATGTACATATAATTTGTCACTGTTGATAAGCTTTATCACATTGTTCATCAAAGAGTGAGACATAGCTTAAAGAAGAGGCAGCTGACCTATAGATTTCAAATTGGTGTTAAGAATTATGAGGAATAGAAGTAGAACCAAACTATTTAAACTATGCAAGGATTATGCAATCAAAGAGAGTAAACAAATGATATGTTGTTCTAAATCTATAGTAGAATGGATGGAGTAACCATGAGATATGTAAAGACGTATGTACAAATATGTTATCATCGTAAATGTAGAGCACATATTATTTTCCATTCAACATGTATTAAATATGGTTGGAACATAAAACATTTTGTAGGCATGAATGACAACTAAAACGAGTTGGGAAAAGCTAAGTTGCAATGGATGAAAAGATAAGAAGTCACACCTTTACTGAAGAATTGGAGAGGAGTTCTTTGTAGAACTTGTCAAAGGTGAGGCGAGTGGGTTCCTATAGATGGGCAAAGAAGGAAATAAATGTTAGAAAATACAATTAAATATATACTTTGAGAAAATTTGGACCCGATAAATTAATTTCCACTATTTGTTATTAAAGACAAAACTCTTAATTGAACAATTTTCCATTTGATTATCTAAGAGTGTGAATTAAATTTAAAAAGGTATGTATTAATTATTTTAAGCCACAATGAAGAGACAAAATATTACAAGTATAGAATGTGAAAAATGTTTTACAAGTATAAACATTTATAGAAGCGTCTGGTCAAAAGGAGGTGGAAAATAATGTGGCTCTAATTTGAAGCTTCCCAAATTAAGTAACAACTTAAATAAAAATTTCTATTCTAGGTAACAAATGGATAAAGCGAGAAATGCAATGCAAAAGTGTGAAAATAGAGAACTTCAATTTTTTTTTATAGTATTGGGTATGCAATTTAAATAGTGTGTTTTGTATTAACAAATGTGATGTCATTTTTTAGTACACTCAAAAGAAAGGGTTGAAAGAGCATATAAACGCAAAAATGTTGGAATTAAAGTAGACATCGTGCATTTGTATTGAAAATAGAATCAAATTTGTAGTAAGTTCACTTATAACATTAATTTGTGGAACATATATAGTGGAAGGGTTTGTTGATTACAAGATGCCAAAAAATTGCAAAATCTCTCTTTCTAAAAGAGGGGGTATTATAAGTTGAAACATAGGCAAACTACAAAGGAGCCACATCAATGTAAAATGTACTATATGCAGCTGAGGTGAGCTTGGAATGCTCTACGAATAGTTGGAGCATTTCCTTCTCTCTAGTATTTGTTGAAATACATTTCCCTAAGGTAAGTACAAAATCCAGCAAACTTCACATAGTTCACATGGAGTGCTTGTAGTGTTTCTTCCATTACCATGATTTCAAATTCTTTTACATCACATGTATGAGCGCTTGTGACTTTTCGTTGTTCAACATTCTGCTGACGAGCAAGTGAAAGACTACTTGTGAAATTCTGAATTTTTATTTCAGGAAACCCATGCCAATTGACAGACGAGTTTGAGCCAGTTGATGGGGCTGGAACACTGATTTCTGAGCTACTACTTGAGATATCAATAATCTGATGTGGGAGCTGAGGATTTGCCATGACCTAAAAAAGAAAGGTAATTGTTCTTATTTAAACCTTGAACTGAGTAAATTATAACAACGGCCACAGTCCAATTAAAGTTACATAAAAACTCAGTATTCTACTTGCTTCCTTTTACAAATAATAATTTAAAAATTGCTCTGCTTTCTAAGTATAATATTCACATAGAATACATCTTCAAGCTTCCATTATGGTGAGTTAAATATAACACAAGCCACATTTTTCCGACACCTACCTTTTGAAGAGCCATCATCAATTTGTAGCTTCTCTGTACGATGTAGAAATGGATAATACAAGATGAAACATAAATAACATCTAAAATCCTAGCTTTGTGAAAGGCACAAACTCACTGGTTGTCCTAAATTATAACGCTTCAGCTGACTGAATGTTATTGAAAGCTTCTCACAAACCAATTGTAATAGACAACAAGTTCAACTAAGGCAAGTGCACAAAAAAAACTAAATCAGTGACAATTACTTTTATTGACAGAGCCCTTAGATTTGCAGCGTTGAAAAATAAATGAGATGTTCAAAAAATAGTTAAAAATGCTAAATTTTTGTAGCACAAGATAATAGATACGTCATTTTTATGTGATTGAGGAAAGATTTAAAATTAATCTAGTTCAATCAAAGTGAGCCAGCTGCAAAAACAACAGCAAGTGACTGTTGGCTGACAATTCACAAACGAAGACTTTGACATAAATCTCTTTAGAAACAAAATTACAGCTATCGATGAATGAAAAATAAAGTAGGATGCAAAAATGAAAATAAAGTTGGGCTTATTGACCTGTGTAGTCTCCTTGTGAGGCCCTGAGAGAGGCCACTCTGGTCATAAGAGAGTGAATTAGAGAAGAGACTGTTCGCAAGCTTTTGAATGTTGTAGAGGCTGCTGAGAAATATGTAAATGTACTTGCTGTAGCTGTTGGAGATGGCATGACCAACAAAATCAGGAATATTGAAAACTTCACATAGTTCGCATGGAGTGCTAACATAGTTAAACCAATATCAAAGCAAAAATGTTTTACGAAATTAGGAAAATAGGTATCGAGAGGTTTAGAAATTCTTTGGTGCTCATATTTGGGGGATTTTCATTCTTTGGTGAGGAATTTGTGTTGCATGCCTCTGCAAAATTTGGTGAAGAAATGAGAAGTTCCTTGGGCCGCATTTTTCTTGAGTAGCGGAATTTTGCATAATCCTCCGAAATGAAAACGTCAGTAGCAAGATCCATGTCACTCCAAGTTTAAAAATGTATTACAAACCAAAGACAGTTGGATCTAATTCGTCTGTAATGAAATAGAAAAGAATTGCTAAGAATAAAAAGAAGACACATGAACAAGTAAATGCACAGTTTTGGGGAATTTGGAAGAGAGAAAATACATATATAGACAAGCCCTGATATCAATTTGAAAGAAGGCAATATATAAAAATTGAAGAGATACTGGTACAACATACATATATTTTATTGATTGATAAAAATGAGTTACATTTCTTTCTTTTATGGAGAGTTTATGCTAATAATAGCAACTGCGAACACTATAACTAAACTCTAAGAATTTGGACAAAGCTAACTCTCCAATTTAATAGTTATTGCATATCAGTTAAAAAATGTGGACAAAGTCAATGCATATCAGTTAAAAAACGTGGATGGATTCAATGCATATCAATTAAAAAACATGGAGGGATTCACAAGATAAGTGGAAGGAGCCTTCCATAAATTTAGGAAATGTGATTAGCAATTTTAGTATTTTGACTGCAGTTTATTGAATACTACCGATATGTGGAATAGATGTGTAAGAAGAGACAAAGAAATAGTATAGTCTGTGTCAAAAATAAAAGCCTTTTGCTACTTTTGACTCAGCTGTGAAATTACTAACAGGGAGCTATCAGGCCCTTAAATGTTCTAAAGTATGGAATGTGGAAAAAATATATAAATATATAACTTGCTCAACAAAATATTAACCAAGTACAAAATTACCTTATGCTAGAAAATTTTTAACCAATAAGTAAAAAATCAAAATAGCAACTATCTATTAAATCAGGCTATCCTTGAGGTTATCAACTAGATTAAATTGTGCAATTAAATTTATAAACAAAAATATTTTACAACCACAAACATGGTATTAAAGAATTATACAGACTTAAACAAAATAACAATGTTACATACAACATTAAAAACCCATTATGCAAGAATTTAGTCGATATACTGGGCACGGACTGAAAGGGTAGAAATGCAGGAGAAATGGAGGTCGTCACAAGATGAATATTAATACAACTATAAAGTATTTCCTTTGTAACCGTAATGTTTTCAATGATTGAAGAAGATATAAATGTCCTTTGCCAACATAATCACAATAAAAAACTTGGATGGGTCCACCCCTGCCTCCATAGATTAGGCAACAAGTAGCTGCATGGGACCATGCTGTAAGCCCCAAATCCGCTACTCAAAGATCTCCTACAATAAATCCACATCCCCGTCCAATTCTGCCTAGTTCCGGAATATTTCAAACAACTAATATATATATTCGGTTTGTAAGATAGAAAAATTATAATTCACCGCCCCGCTAAACTAAGATCTACATATTGTTAAACACTCATAATGAACCTGACTAAACAATTGAAGACATTTGTTTAGTTTATGACAAGCTTAATGAGATTGGGTGTTGCAGGTTTTGAGTGTATGTTTGAAAGGGCTTCAGGAAGGAAGGAGAAGCGAAGAGAAGACTCTAACACTGATTTATGTGAAGCGAGCTGAGATTGATATGCAGAGAATTAAGGCCGAATTTGTTGGCAAGTATGGAAGGCCTTTGGAAAATGCAATTAAGGATGACACAACTGGAAGGCTCAACAAGAAAGACCAAACATATGTTTTCACCAAATAAAACTCAGAATGGAGAACAAGAAAAAGTAAATGATTAATGGTATTGGGCAAAAAAAAAAGGAGAAACCTGATTGAAGAGCTTTGTTGCTAAATAAACGATTGAAGCTTGCAATTTCTTCTTCCCTCACCGCATCTCCAATTGCGCAACTACACCCATGCATTTCCTGTTTCACTTTAAGCAATTTAAAAAGGGGAAAATGATGGTGAAAAGTAAATGCAGGCAGGGAAAGACACACAATTAAAGACCACTGCGTACAGGTGGGTGAGGATTGGCAGCCAAAAATGCAAATGTAGGTTAAAACCAAATATGGGCAGGTGAAGTATATAGGCTTATGCGTGTTGGCTTCAGAACAGGACATGGAGCAGGACAACAAAGGTATGGAGCAAGACAACAGAGGTATGGGAGACTCCATTCTTGTGACGATTAAAACAAAGTGCAGAAGGAATGCAAACGGAAAATGATGAAAATGAAAGATTTGATCAGATATTTGGTCTCCCATGGCACGACAAATTTTCTGAAACAAGATTACCAGGCCCAAAGCGAAACAAGATTACCAAACTGGAAGAAAAAACCAGGTGTTAATGTGAGACACGGTTTTACCGTGAGACAATAAAAGCCTTGTAGGGTGCCGAGCTCACTCAGAAGAAAAGCCTATCGGCTAATTAACAAAACACCCAAAAGAAAAAGCACTAAATGGGATACAAGTAGTAGGGCATCTCTACACTTTTGCAGGTGGCCCCACTATAGATAGGGTTTGGCTCCTCGCGAAAACCAGAGCAATTTCAACCCCGCGATCCTCAAAATATTCTCTCAACAACGCCGACCTTTAAGCTCCCCATGTGACCTTCACATGATATTTTTGGGGCACGTGTCAAAAAGCGGAGGTGCATCCCCTATTATATAAAATTTCACATAATTTCCACTTTATCTCACTTTATTCGTCCATACTTTCCTCTCTTTTACCTAGTTCAGCTACTTTCCTCGGGAGGTCCTTGGAAAAAACTGAAAAAAGCAGACCTAAAGATATTTCGGCTTCGTAGGAAGTTTTCTCAGTTTTCTTCTCCTAGGGTTTTGGCGGTTTCTATTGTGTATCGCGAGGCTTTGCAGATTATTTTCTTGAACTTCTAGGGTTTAGGATCCCGTTTTCCTTTGTTAGAAGGGTTTTGGAGATCAATTTTATCAGTAACGAGGGTTTAGGATAATTTATTTTTATTTTTAGGGTTACAAAATGATGCAGCCAACTCAAGGAATGGTCCCTCCTCCCCCTCCTCCGATGGCAGGTCCCGCGATAGATCCCCAGCAGCAGCAATGGATGATGATGCAGCCACAGCTTCAGCCGCAGCCACAAGCCCCACAAGCCGCAGGGGTTTGGCCTCCGCAGCCCCAGGTGCAGCCACAGCCTCAGCCTCAGCAATACGCGCAGCAGTACCCTCAGCAGTACCTACCTCAGCAGCCACTCCAGCAGATGCCACACCAGCCTACATCTGCCGAGGATATAAGAACTCTCTGGGTAGGAGATTTGCAGTTCTGGATGGACGAAACTTATCTGCATAGTTGCTTTGCTATCACTCAAGAGGTATGCCTTGTAGGTTTTGACTTAATTTTTTTAAAACCGTTTCCTTTAGTTTTGGAATCCATTTATATTGTTAGGGTTTGGTGTGACCTATATGTTGGAGCACTTTAATTCTTAGTATTTCTTGAATAAGCTTCCTTGGGATGTTGTTGTTGTTAGGGCTTTATTTGAGCTGTTTAATTTCCTGATTTCGAAACTTATTTCCCTTCATCTTCATTCATCGTTTGGTAATTTTATCGATAGCGATCAGTTTTCTGTAAATGGCTACTATTTGTTTTTCTGTTTTTGAAAATTATTACGCGGAGGTAATGTAAGTTTGAATGTGTTTGTTGGGGGTTTGAGCGTTCTAATTGAAAATACCACGTCTTTACATGAGTAATGTAGACTTTTAAAGGGTTTTAATCAGCTGGTCATTGATAATTGTCAATTGTTGTCACTGACGTCTCTAAGATGCCATAAACAAAAAAATTGTTTAGATTGGTCTTTTTGAGGTTAAAAGCGTTTTAACAGCCTGGGTTGTAAGACTTCTCTTTCGGATTTGACAAATCACAACTATTAAATTGCTACCGTGACTGATCTGTTTGTTTATACCTTTATTGTTTTACATTGTAAGTTTCATTTTTTCATCCAGAGTTTAGAAATATAGACATTTTTAGGTTTTCTTAATTTATTTTCTTGGTAAAACTTTTAGAGGTTATCGGTAATCTTTATTGCTGTATGAAGTATGCTTGGACCATGTTATTAATGTATTACCTGTAATGAATATGCCACACACCTTGCCCCCTGGCGACTACTGTTATTCAACTCACCTCCAATTGCCATTTAATAAAGTTTAAAGTGTTTGCAAAGACAAAGTAATACCGATTAAACTTGTACAGTGATTAATTGCAAGAATAACACAAGAATTTAGTTTAACTTTCATTTTTGAGTGTCATTTATCTACACAAGTTTAGGATTTAGTGAAGTTGACATCGATAACTGTCAAAGGTTTGCCATATGAGGCTTGAAGGGTTGTGAGAAAAGGAAATTTATGATGGTTATGTGCATTATTTGTATATTGATTAGCTTTGGAATGATTTTCCTAGTGTATTTCTTTGTTGCCTGTATCCTTGCTTGTATATAAGCACATGTATCCAAAACCCTACGTAACTGGTTGCACCATTTTTAGATTTTAGTACATGTTCTTTCACTTTTAAGCCCGGGCTTTGCCTAGCAGTAAGGTGCAGAACTTATGTACACAATGATTGAGTTTAAATTCTTCGTAATCAATATTTTCTCTGTTCAGTTTTCTGGTTTCTAAAATCAGATTATATGTATCTAAAAACGGACTGTCAGCATTTAATTCTGTTGTTGGACACTGTTCTTTTTGAACATGGTTACGTGAGCAAGTGGTGCTCACTGTGTTGGATACCCCATTGTTGCAATCCTAAAGCCTTGTTGAGGTAATGTTGGTTGGCCTAGGAAATTGACTAGGGTGGAATCAGAACCCTTAAATTTTCATAGTATCCTTTTGAAGAAAAATTCTCTTTGAGCATGTTTCCAAAAACTATAAAGAGTCTGAATTGCAAAGCACAGTTTGTGTTAAATTCGTTTTTTTGGCTTTACTTGCAACTGAGTTTCCATCTAAATGGATACAAGAATAAAGTAGTTCTGATGTGTTGATTGAATAAGAGGTTAGTACTATGTTTTAGTTAAATTATGTTGGTCATGTATTGTTCTGTTAAGAGTTGAGGTAATGTTGGTTGGCCTAGGAAATTGACTAGGTTGGAATCAGAACCCTTAAATTTTCATAGTATCCTTATGAAGAAAAATTCTCTTTGAGCATGTTTCCAAAAACTATAAGAGTCTGAATTGCAAAGCACAGTTTGTGTTAAATTCGTTTTTTTAGCTACACTTGCAACGGAGTTTCCATCTAAATGGATACAAGAATAAAGTAGTTGTGATTTGTTGATTGAATAAGAGGTTAGTACTATGTTTTAGTTAATTTATGTTGGTCATGTATTGTTCTGTAAGAGTTCCTGTTTTTGTTCAAAATATGCCTCTGAGTAGCTGTACTGCTCATTGCAGACCAAGGAATATATGGGTAAAGATACATAGATGTAGAGCTGTAGCAATTTGTTGATTGAATAATAGGTTAAAACTATTTAAGTTAATTTATGTTCGTCATGTCTTGTCGTGTTGACAGTTTTTTTGGTTCAAAATTTGCCTCAGAGTAGCTGTACTGCTCATTGCAGACCATGGAATATTTGCTCAAAGATACATAGATGTAGAGTTGTAGCATTATCTCTTCCAAAATCTGACAATTGTTTTTTTGGCGCTAGGGGTGTGAGTGAAAACCATATTATAGTTTAATTTATTCCCTTTTGGTTAGAATTTGCATTTTTAGGATGCTATTTTTGGTTAGAAAGTTATCTGAAACAGTTCACTTATGCATATGTTTAGGCATTAAAATTGTTGAATTGCCTCTTGGTAAAGCATATCACATTCTGAACATGGTATCTTAATTATTTTAATTATTTCTTTGGTAGAAACCTATCTTAATGTGCAAATGCTATTATTCAATGGCTATGACAGGTTGCTTCTGTTAAGATTATCCGCAATAAACAAACTGGGCAATCAGAGGGCTATGGTTTTGTGGAGTTTGTAAGCCATGCTGCTGCTGAGAGGGTTCTGCAGTCTTACAATGGTATTCAGATGCCCAATACTGAACAACTTTTCAGGTTAAATTGGGCATCATTTGGTATTGGAGAAAAACGTCCTGATGTAGGACCTGACTATCCTATATTCGTTGGAGATTTGGCAGCTGATGTCACAGACTACTTGCTGCAAGAAACATTCAGATCTCGATACTCATCTGTAAGAGGAGCCAAGGTTGTAACTGATAGGCTCACAGGTCGGCCAAAAGGATATGGGTTTGTGAGATTTGGAGACGAGAATGAGCAAATTCGTGCAATGACAGAAATGAATGGAGTATTTTGTTCAACTAGGGCCATGCGCATAGGCCCTGCTACAACAAAGAAGACTACAACAGTTACGCAGCAGCAGTACCCAGCAAAAGGTATGCGTTTTATTTATGTGGTAATTAATCAATTTGTGCAATCTGATAGCAGATGCTTGAATGTAATAAGCTCTATTTTATCATAACCATTTTGAGTGTTCAATGATTTTTTTTGTATTTTCACATGACTAGAAGGTAGAAGTTTCAGTTGTTTTTTGATATATTGATTTTCTTGTCATGTTGAATCCTTTTCGCCTTATTCTGAGCATTCTTGAGTACGTATATTAAATTTGGTGAGGTGCCGTGAAACACGTCTGAAACTATTGAGATTTACAGAATTCAACATTTATAAGCTTCGCACTCTTTATGTTTTAGCCAGAAGAGAATCCGCATGGGTTGCTTCTGTTGATCTGCAAAGTCATTTCCTTCCTATTCATTTCCTTTCCTTTTTAATATGGGCAAATTTCATTGGAAATCATAAGAGTTAAAACTTATAAAACTGATGTTGTCTCAAAGCAGGATGCCAAGAGGCTCTGTGCAGTTAGGGGCCTGGACCAAAATTCAGCACAGAAAAGCAGCCCTTTTAGTGGGTGGCCTCATTTAGGTCAGTTTTCCTGTTTTATGTAATGAACTGTTATTCTATCCTTCATTTGACAATTCTTGTGGCATTTCATGCTACACTCGAGCGTTCTTTTTTGTATATTTGATTTGTTGTCAGCCTCGTTAGTTTTCCTTTTCCAGAATCCAGTTTTATATTTGTTTCCCATCATTTCCTGTTTATATTGGTAGTTCCTTTGTTTCAAAGCATTAATGTTTACTCTCTTTATTTCTTTTCTTGAAATGCCAATTTAGAATTCTACAATTTTTGAGGATTCCCGTTTGTTGAATGTTCGATATACATTTCAGTTTTTGTTTTGCATGAATTATGTTAGGGCACAGGTAGTACCCACATAGTTGTTGTGAGGGTACTAAAGCAAAGTCTGACTCTAGAAGCTTGTTCATTTGAAAGGACACTCTATTTGCTTGCAATTAAGGACAGCCTATTGTTACCATTTTACTCAATTTTTAACATGCTTACATTGCATTCAACATGCTTACTTTGTATACAAACTATTCTTTAGCAAAGTCTGATGCTAGAGGCTTGTTCATATCACCCATAGATATATTCATTAAATTGAAGATGACTTGTTGTTATGGTTTCTGATTTTAATGAATTTGTGATATGCTTACAGCTCCTGCAACATATTTCTCTAATTTCAGTGTTTGTAAGTATTCATCAACTGTAGGTGGTAGTTTACCTGGCGTCAGTTGTTTGCTCACCTTGAGAAGCTTGGGGTAAAAGTTTATAATTTAAATATTGTTTAAATAACTCAAGTGAATATATTTTGAGAGTTTTTATGAATTTGTTTTCAATTAATTAATTTGTCTAATTAAAATTTTAGTATCTCGGAGCTAAGAAACTTTTTAGGGGGTTGGAGGAAGAGTGCATCAACAAAATATTGTTAAATAACTCAAGTAGAAATTGTATTTAAATAATAAAATACAATATTAGTTAAAGCTTTAATTACAGCCTATATTATAATGCTGGAATGTGTCAATTCTTTGAAGTTTAATTCAACATAATTGTTTTTTTAAATGCTTAACTATGTTATAATAGTGGAATATGCTTTGGTTCTGTAATACTTAATTTAATATATTTGTTACTTTAAATGCTGTTTAATTGTGCAATGTCTATTTTGGATTATTTATATGGCTGTTGAAATTGACTTGGTTCCTTTTGGTTACTTACTATAGCTGCTGTAAGGCTTATATTGAGTTCTTTCAACAATCAATCAATGTTTCAAACTTGAACCTAACTTCAAAACATTTGTCTTTTTTAGAAGAAAATCACGTGTATTTAAGTTTTAGCAGATATTGTAGATGAAGAACATTTGTGAACCACTTCTGTTTTTTCAACTGGTGAACTTTACTTGTCATCTCGTGGTGGACATCATGCCCCATTAGAAGCATTTTATCTTTTTGAATTAGGTATTCTTCTCTTATTTTTGCACTTTTTATTTTGTTGAAATCACTAACTAGTCAGGTTCCAACTGAGTTGATCTTCTGGCTAACATGTGTCCATTTATTTGTAGTCAGATTTGTTATTATGATGTTCTCTAGAACTTGTGTGGTTCTTTATTAATAATGTCATTTACCCAGCAGGCGAGAGATTAGTATTATTAATTAGGTAGGAAGCCATTTAGCAAAAGCTTCTGGGAAAAGTTTACCTGCTTTGTCTCTGTATTTTGGAATTTTAATTAAAGGGTTCATCAACATGCATATTTAGTTTTTTTTTTGCAAATTAATGATTAGCTGGAAGTCCTTGTTTTCCTTTAAATTATATGGATTTCTTAGTTATGGAAACACAATTGCTTACATTTGGTAAGTTGGTAGTTGGAGGATATTTTTTCAGAGTTTTGGACATGTCAGTTGTAATAAAATGCCTTTTTATGGATTGTATTTCTGTAATCTATTTTCCCCCAGATATTGTTGATAATTGTTATTTTTTAATGCCAGACCTAATCATCATAAGCTAAATGTCATTTTTTTTAAGGAAGTAAGCTTACGATGATTTTATTGCTAAATTGTGGTGCTTTCTTTGTTTTCTTGTTGGTGAATCATGTGTATGCTTGACTGAGTGCAGCTCCAGGTGGTGTTTATTGTGATAAACTATGACATAGCATAGCGATTGTGAATCAGTATCACTTTTTCTCTTATAAAGATCTGGCTAGTTTCACTTGCACTTCAATTTGTTATGTTATGTTTGACATTTTTTTTGCTTTCTCTGCAGCTCCTCAAGTGCCTCCCCCTCAAATAGCTTCTGATAATGATCCAAACAATACAACTGTGAGTTCATCTTGCTATTGCCTTTTTGCATTCTGAGTAGGATTCATCTTTATTCATTTTTAAATGTTTATTCCTGTGATTTTGCAGATCTTTGTTGGTGGATTAGATCCATCTGTTACAGATGAAGCTTTGAAAAACATGTTTGCCCAATTTGGAGAAGTTATACATGTGAAAATACCTATGGGCAAACGTTGTGGATTTGTTCAGTTTAGTAGTAGGTAGTAACTATTCTTCGAACTTTCATGATTGTCACTTCTTATGTTAAAAACTTAAATGCTTAGAAAATGTATAATCGCTAAAATTAAACTAAGATTTGAAATTTGTTTTGTTTGTAATAATTGATGTCCTTGCATTTGGAAGCAATAAGGTTGATAGTAAATTATTGGCTTTAGAAATGGTCTTGTAGGTCACTTCAGTAAATTATCTTTAGAATTTTGTCATGCACCCGTGAAACCTTAAATTCCGTCTCTGCAGAGCCTGTGCAGAGGAGGCTATGGTAATGCTTCACGGTACTGTACTTGGTCAACAGTCAATTCGTCTTTCATGGGGACGAAGTCCTGCTAATAAGCAGGTAACTTTCTTTGCAACAGGGTGTGTAACGAGTTCTAGTATGCAGTTCAAATTGTATGACATCTCTTTATGCTTGTTTTACCAGTCTGCAGGGTGGGGCCAACCTCAACAACCAGATCCAAATCAGTGGAATGGTGCTTATTATGGATATGGACAAGGGTATGATTCTGGCTATGGCTATGCTCAACAGCCGCAAGATCCAAATGTCTACGGTTATGGATCCTATGCATATGGAAACTATCAGCAGCAAGTAAATTAGTTCTGGAGCATGCTTATGCTGAATGCATTCTAATATGTCTGTTATTGAGCGAATTTATGCTAAAGCCATGTTTTTTTTGTAGTTTCTGACTATACTACAATATTCCATAGTGTTATATAGAAATTTAGGATTCTCGTATTGCATTTTTTGATGATTTTTTATTGGTAGCTTTCATTATCTATATATATGTGAACTATCTAAACTGGAGAGAAGGGGCTTGCAAGATGCTTGATCACATCGAGATTCATATTTCAAGAGAATCAATATTTTGGGGAAATCAATTTAAGGAATCCAATCTAGTTATCCTCTGGGTCATGTTTTTCTATTCATTTGGGTTAATGAAGAAAATCCGAGTTTCTTTGTTAAGTAGTTTTACCTATTTTATTATATTGAATATCGAGGGATGAATGTCTGCATCAACATTATGGCTCTAGTTTTTTCTTTGAATTATTGAACTCTACTAGTATGTTATTAAAGAAATTACAATTTGGGAACAAGCATGATGGAGCATACATGGGTTGGAAGTGGCTTGTCCTGTTAGATATGAAATATCTGAGCTTGCTATCTGTAGATGAAGATTGACCCTGATGGTTGTATACTAAATGTAGCAGACATGAGATTCTTTAATGAGCAACATTTGGAAATCTTTTCTCTCCTGTAATGCCTAAAGTTAAAACTCTGCTTCTCCCTAATGTGTACACAAAAATGAATGGGGACAAAATGAAAACTGTATTATAGATTCAGCTATTTGCTCAATTGAATATCTTTTACCTTGTTTTTAGAGTCTTTTACTAGTCAGAATGCTATTATAAAAAAACATAATATTTTTAAAGTCCGTCCAGATTGAAATCTCTTGGCTTCTTTCAGATAGATATATTCAAGATATCTGTAGTTTATACTTGTTTTCTGGCCATCTATACTTACAGTAGATAGTGTAAACTTCATCAGAAACTAGGTACTTAATGAATGCCCCTTGTGAATGAAGTAAAATCATATCAGAAACGTTTTCTTAAATCTTTGGCACTATTAAAACTCTTGTTGCTATACAAGGTGGACGATGTCTGTTATCCTACAGAATTTTTGTTGGCTGAAAATTATGATAATATAAACCTCCAGTGTAAAGCACTGGAGCTTTTCGGCTGAATGCTTAAGTAGCTATATATCTGTCCACTACTTATAATAAACATGAACAGTATTGCTAGTTTAGAAAAAATTTGTTTAGTGTTTGGCAGAAGTAATTCTGCTCATTACATGCTTCTGTTTTACTGTTCGAAATAAATGAGTATTCTGCATGTAGCTACTTCCCTTGGTTGCATATTTTTCGGTGTATGCTTAAGTTTATATATCTGCCCACTAATAATAAACATGAAGAGGCTATTTGGTGATTTTAAAAATTGGTTTGGTGTTTGGTAGAAGTAGTTCTGCTCATCACATGCTTCTGTTTTACAGTTCGAAATAACTGAGTATTCTGCATGTAGCTACTTCCCTTGGTTGCATATTTTTCGCTGTAGTAATTCTGCACTAAGCATGCATCTCTCAATAATTGCTAAAACATTTGCCATAGACGGGGCCTATTAGTTATGACATTAATAGTAAAACATTTGCAAAAAATCTATGGCCGAAAGCAATGCTTGTTTTACTACAAACTTCTATGATGTGCTCTTAGCTCATTCTTTAGGCTATATCAACAGGCATGTTGATGTAGATGTTCTTTAGCTGATATGAAACGAGGTGTTCTACTTTGAACGGTGGAAACATCTTCAAAATATTCCCTCGCAACATATATTCTTAGGTTCAATATCTACCATTTGGTCTCAACAGAATGTGCTTCGAAACTTGCAATAGAAATTAATCTATAAAGGGGATTGTTTTTCGACATTTCTTGTTGACCACATTTATTATTTTGAAAGTTATTGTTTCTTGTTTGATCGGAGTGATGTACTATTCACAAACTCCACATTTTCACAGAAAAGACATGTTTACAGATTTCTTTAATTATTTGTTTTTAATGCATAATTGCCCATTGAATCTAAACCTTCGTATGTTGAAGTGGCAATCTCTATTGAGTTGAATAGCTCCTTTGTAGAGGAGAAAATTGCAAATCCTTGGGTGGTTGTATATGATGCTATGTTATACTGCCTTGCTCTCTTGATGCAATCTTCTTTCATTTAGAATTTACTTGACTTGGTGACCATTGATTTTTTAGAGGCTGCACGACAGATTGTATCCCGTGGACCAGATCTGGGTACTACCGAGTCTTCATTTTCAAAATTCAAAACCTTGCTTTCCAAGGCATACAATGTCAAGTTTTATTGCCAACCATTGATGAGGATGCAAAAAAAGGGTTTGAGTTGTGCGTAGGGTTTTGTATCAGAAAGGAATTCTTAGGACGCATGTGCACCATCATATAATCCAATAATAGGTGGAAAGGTCTTAAAAAGTATTGAAGAAACACAAGTTTTCTTCTATTGTTGAAACAAATAACATTCCTTCTGCGAGCATTGGGCATTAAGTATGTTAAATAATTGAAGATAACAAATTAGTACATTTTTAATTTGCAATCCTGGATAATTCTAGATATAATCATTAATTTGCATACAAAACAAGACAAAAGACAGAGAAAGCTTGACAATATTAATGATGATTCTACCATTAAAGACATGTAAGATGCGATACCAATTATGCTTACAATATGGGCCAAGTGCTTATTGAAATAGTCATCATATGGCAGGTTACAATAGCCATCAAGGGATGGACATTATCTATAATGGGATCATGTGATGTGGGTCTACGAAGACCTAAATTTTGGTCCAAAGAGTTTGTGGGCTCAATATTTGATGTAGACTACGGGTCAAAATCAACACTATCGTCAATCAATTCAAGGACATGATGATTTTTGATGTTCCATGCTTGCATCTCATAAGGGTATGTTCATAGAGGTGTGGTAAGAGATGAAGTTGTTTGAGATATTTAAAAATGTCTTGCCAAAATATTCTATTTTTCTTTATTTGTTGTGTTTATGGAAGGATTTGTGAAAATCCTAATTTTATAATGATATATATATATATATATATATATTAGAGATGAAAACACGTGAAATTAGAACACCTATAACATAAAATGTCGTTTTATAGTTTGCAAGATCTCCGAAGTATAAGTCAAAATAGAAATTTGACATCGAAGCCCTCTTTGTTTGTGAAAAATTGATATCATACGCCCAAGTAAGGACTCTTAGAAAATAGTTTCCCATTTATGGCATGAGAATGGGCTGGCAGCACTATTGGTGCAGCCTTATGGTGGCAATGCTAGCTCTACGGGGTGGGATGGTGATTGTCTATGTGACGTGACAGGTTAGGCCCTTGTAATGCAATCACCTTATATTTTTGTTAAAATGGGGTTCATAAGGGGAGTTTTGGCTTGTAGTCTTGAGGGGCATAAGGGTTGTTTTTGTTGAGTTGAGTAAGAGACAAGATGGTGTTGGATGTAAACCTTGTGAAGGCATGCGTTATTTTGTAAAATCAACATTCTCCTTTTGGATACTTGGTCAACATTCACCCCATTGTTTTGAGTCATATAGACTCTTTGTGGACGCCTTGAGATGGGAATTTAATTTTATGTTATTTTGTTGTAAAATTTGATTTTCTATATATGTGGTAAGAGCATGAGTGCAACATGTTTGGTCTTAATTCTCCTAGCTCGGGGGTGGCCTTTTAAAGGCCTAGGTTGGGAGGTGAGCCTCCATGTCAATACACTATTTTTATTTGGAGGTCTTCATTTTGTTACAACATTGAAGAATGACGTAAAGAAAATGAAATAGTGCAATGCTCTCCAAATGTCTATTTCAGACTTAAGTTTCTTGTATATGGATTCATTTATAAATGTGTAAATAATGTAGATTTCTTTGTATTGGTAGTTTCTTCTAAAGTTTGTAAAGATTTAGCAAGGGGGATTGAGAATTTGGAACTCAATGACATCCTAAGCAACGTTCTTTCCTGAGTGATTTAATACATAGCTGGAAAAATGAGAAAGTTAAAATGTTCTAATTTCTATTTCCTTGAAACCTAATGTTTAAATAAAGAAGAGATTATTCCCTCAAATGCAATTAGATAAATGTTAAAAGTTTAAATACTGGAAAAAAGAAAAAAATACTATGGAATATAAATTAGTAAAATCATTTCAGCCCTTCCTTGCCCGCAACCCTCGTCAAACCAGCTATTTTAGGGGGTTAAATGGATAAACCCCTGCAACATTTTTTTTTTTGAAAAAGATCTACCTGCACACAAAAAAATGAAGATAAAAAACAAGAGATTTCTTTAGCCACCTAACCCTAATCCAAAATTAGGGTTAGGAGAGGACGGAGAGAGAGAAAACCCTAATCTAAATCTCATAAAGGAAATGAGAAAACCCTAAATAGGGTTTTGAGATAAACTCTAATATAACAACATTCATTTTGAATTTCATGACAAGTGCTATTTAGGAGGGAAAACATATTATGTATATTCAAGTTATAAGGGTAAGTTAATTAGCAAAAGTAGATTTAAATAAAGGGAAACTTTAGAAGTTAAGTGGGATATAATATAAATTTAGTATAGAAATGGATAAAATAACATATTGTAAAACAATGTTTGAATGCGGTTAATTTTATGACGATTATAATAAGGTTGATAATGTGATTAATATAATAAGTGTAGTAAATGATTATTATATAAGGGTTTATAATAATATGATTAGTGGAGTCATTAAAATATGATTTTTGTATACTGTTTTAAATAACATATATTAATATGTTTGCAATAAGATTAAAATAATAGGGTTATCAATAACTTGTTATAATACGATCTTAATAAGATTTTATATTATTATTTTAAATGAGTTATTTAATGAAAAAGCGGCCATTAAGATATAAGATCTTATATTACTATTTTAATGTGCCATTTAGTTTTATAAATGGGGTCATTAAAATGTTATATTTATAATACTATTTTAAATGTGTTATTTAGATTTTTAAAGGGGCAATGTAATTAACACAATTAATGTCATTATAGGGTTCTTATTTTAATAATGAAATTATAATTGCATTCTTAAGGGTAAGAGTGAAATTATCAGAAAATGGTAATTCAAGGAAATTAATTCATCTCATGAACGTTATTAGGATTTATTAAACCCTTTATTTAAATGCAACTAATTAGATTTAATTATTTGAACTTAACTAAGGATAAACATCCTTGTTGAACCATTTTCGCTAAATCCTATTCGAGGAATGTTGACAAGTCAACCTTGGATGGGGAGGTACCCCACATGGTCATCGTTTACACGATTTCCCTCGACTTCAATTAATTCTACCCAGTTTGTAATTGAGTTTAATTTAATCTAGTGATGTTGTAACCCCCTCAGTGAGCTTAGTAAACTCTTGTATCCCAACAACAAGCAACACATCAGTTAACTTATCACGTGTTAGAAAAAAAATTGTTGATGTGGTTTTGCCTTAAATTTTGGGCACACACACACACACACACACTTATACATCTACTTGTTGATATATATCTCCAAGTTGCTCTACTCTTGTTAATATCAATGTCTCTTGGGACTAACAAATTATTGGTAAGGCCTATTTATGGCTTCTTTAGCATCATTTTAACTTAGCTCTTGAGATGGACCTCTTTTTCCTTAAGTATGGATCCCGCTGAAATATCGGATAGGGATTTCATATAGGAGATAAAAAATGAAATAACCTTCAGGGTTTCCTCTTGTCGATGCTCTAGATGAATTGGAAAATATGGATTTATGAATAATATTATTATCCCAATTTGATGACTTCTCCATTCTTTTTCAGTTTAGACTTTAGAGCAGATGGAGTCTTAAGCTTAATCATTAAACGTAAGTGTTTTGAAGGGCCTACAAAAAATAGATATATGCTAATAGAGAGCACTTTGTTTGGTTTTCTAAAGTTATTAGCTATTAAGGCTGAAACTGGTTATGGGAATTTCCTTTGTTTCTTCTGGTCTTTGATATGTTGGTGGATATTATGAATATGGTTTAAGTATACTCTATACAAAGGATGTATAACATGCATAGATAATATTAGTATGGGATGTATACTTTTACTGAATAGTATTCAAGTCTTATATTGGATATGGTAAGAATTAGAACTCATATAAGGAATGAATGTTTTATAATGGCAGAAGTTTTCATGGCTACTAACTAACTGGTGACAAATAAATTCTTTGTGGTTTACAACAAATGCAAGAATCAGGACCCTAGATGGAGCAAATAGCACAATAAACTAGGAGGCAATCAAGAAAAAATGAATTTGAATCAGATATGGAATATTATATGAATCAGAGGGGATATGCTAAAAGTTTGTAACAAATTATCTCATATCAATATTTGTAATAAGTTGTCATACCATTCAACTAACCCCAGATCCCCCATTCGAAAGGTTAGAATGTAAATTGGAGAATATTATAATTTTGAACTTAAAGAGCAAGACCAAAGGTTCTTTTTAACCAAGTTCTTTCCTACCAGTGCTCTCACTAAACCTGGTTGTAAATTTTTTAAAAGATTAATACAATATATTGGCTATAATCTATTATCTATCAAAAAAATAAAAATAATGTAATATCATAATGATAATATATTAATAATATTAAAATATAAAATATAATTGTTAATTTGCATTACTAAATTATATTATATTAATTTATTATTAAATATACTATATTATATTGTAATATAATCTTACATATAATTATCACATATATATACAATATTAATATTATAATAAGGAATATTAGGGCACCTCCATACTATATTATATTAATAGATGTAATAACCTTACATAGAATTACCATATATTTACAATATTAATATTATAATAATTAATATAATGCATTAAATACACATGTATGTATATGTATATATGTGTATACATACATACATATACATATAATTAGTGTATGTTGTCAGTTCCATACTTCCTCAATTTCTACACACTCTATTTCAATTATAGATATTAAGCTAAATTGCTTTGATATTTATTTTATTTACTTGTTTGTAAATTATTCACCACTTAGTTTTAAAAATTAAAATAATAATCCTCTATTGTCTATAATAGATTACTATAAGTTTGTTTATTTGAATGTGATGAGGTGATTTCGTTGATCAATGGTTCAAAACACCTAAAAACAATGCACAACCATTGAAAATATATAGGCCATTGGATTTTCTCATCACTGTTTTACTATTTTCACTTCACGATACTCTGCTTTCATAAGGTTTCATAATAATATTTTTCCTCTGAACACTTAAGATATATAAAACTAGGAAAAAGTCCAAGAGATAACAAATATTTAGACTCCTTTTAATGAAAATTAAAACGATTAGGATAACATTCGATCTTTACTG
>MU225529.1:611392-645748 GCA_018584345.1 Thuja plicata
ATCAGATTCATGCCAAGATCCAGCTGCATGCAAAAACCTGTCACAAGAAATGAAGTGAAAGAAGGAAAAAGCGAAACTCAGTTTTTACTCAAAAGGTGAGAGCAAAAATATTAACTGAATTAATGAAGGAAAAAAAAAAGTTTGACCTTATAAATGTGAACAAACCCTAAAAACTAAAAGCTAGGTTGCGCATTATTAATTAATAACTAATTAATGATGCACCTAAGAGAAAGCATAAGCTAAAAGAGTAATAATACTCTAACATTATTACGCTACCTATCAAGGTTGGGCCAGTCCTTCTTCACACACCTATTCATGTCATGCCTGGACCTCTCAATTATAGCCTTTTTTAGGAAGACCTTGGTTACATACTATGCATGCGATTCCTTATACTCTACATCGTAAGGTTAGGTTCATTTATAATAATCTGATGTATACATTACATGCGGATGATGCGCCAAATCCTTTCTTGAATGCATAATATGCTAAGATCTCTGAACCCATACAACCAAGTAAGGAACCTGAGAAACCTCCTGAAGTTAAACAAGTTGAAGCTCCTTCCTCTTCTTTAACTAAAGATGATTGGGGAATATTGGATTTTAATCCTTATTTTATGGGAGAATACAAATTTTTTGATTTGGAGTTCATGAAGGAACAAAATGGGTTTGAAAAAGAAGTCTTCATTCCTCCATTTTCTGGGGAATTAAAAAGTAGCTTTGTTTTCGCTTCCCTTGAAGAAATAATTGAGACAATAAAACTAGATTGTTATGAAATTGTGACATATGCCGCTCCTTTAACTCAATCTGATATGGTTGATAGATATGGATCTGGTTATCATTTACTTAGGAAATCAGGATTCAATGGGAAAGGATGTGGAAAATATGAGCAAGGTATACAAGTGCCCTTGGACAATGAAGTTTACGATTGTACTTATGGGCTAGGATTCAATCCTTATAAGCAACCATCAGATTTTCCTCTTAATGTTAATCATATCTATGGTGGACACTTAAAATTGGTTAATCCACTTCTCCTTGACATGGATCAAAAACCTAATTTGGATATTTTTTTTGAGGATGAAGCCCTAGCTGATTTTTTAGGAGCTTATCAAGATTTACCTACATTTCATCATAAAAGAAGAAAGCCTTATTGTCTGAATAATGAAGCCTATTTCTCCTTTTCCAACGGACTCTCCCATACAAAGTAATTTATTAATAATTGAGACTAAGAAAGTTTAAATGGATGAGAATGACTCTGAAAAAACAAAGTGGGAAAATGTTTGAACCAAGATGAACATGATCAATTGGTTTCCCTTTTGCTTGAATATAAGGATATGTTTTCTTGGACATATTCGGATATGCCGGGTATAGATCCTAAGATTGTGACTCATAATATTGTTCTTAAACCTAATGTCAAACCTATGAAACATAAAATCCGAAAGATGAATCTAGGCATTGCTTTGTTAGTTAAAATTGAAATTGAAAAATTATTAAGTGCTGGGTTCATCTGTTCTATCGATTATTCTGAATGGATTTCCAATATTGTGGCTATTTATAAAGGAGAGAATAAGAAAGGATGTGCACTAATTTTTGAGATTTGAATAAAGCATCCTTAAAAGATGATTTTTCGCTACCCAAGATTGATATGATTGTGGATTCAACAACAGGTCATGCTTTATTGTCTTTTATGGATGGATTTTCAGGATATAACCAAATATTTATTCCTATAGAAGATCAACTTAAAACCACATTTATCACACCTTGGGGAACATTCTGTTGGGTCATGATGCCTTTTGGATTAAGAAATGTGGGACCAACCTATCAATGTGCTATGACCTTGATTTTCCATGATTACATCCATAAGATTCTATAAGATTATGTAGATGACATCTTGGAAAAATCTATACAAAGAAAGGACCATGTTTTCATTTTAAGACAAATATTTGAAAGGATTAGGAGTTATAATATGTGATTAAATCCTAAGAAATGTGATTTTGGAGTTGATTCTAGTAAATTACTAGGATTTATAATCTCTAAGCGAGGCATAGAAGTGGATACTGAAAAGATTGATGCTATTGTTAACGTGTCTCCTCCTAAGAATATTTCTCAATTACATAGTTTACAAGGAAAAATTCAATCTATTCATCGCTTTTTTTCTAACTTAGCTGATAGAACTATTCCTTTCACTTCCTTGCTTAGAAAAGATACCAATTTTTCTTGGAACCAAGAATGTAAACAATCATTTGAGCACTTTAAGGAGTATCTTGCTCATCCTCCTATTTTGCAACCTGCTCAATTCAATAAACCCTTCTATCTGTATACTTCTACCACTTCCCACACCGTGAGTGCATTATTGGCTCAACATGATAGTGAAGGTAAGGACAGACCGGTATACTACATCAGTTGGACTTTACTGGAATATGAAACAAGATATACCAATTTAGAAATACAATACTTGCCTTTAGTTTATGCTTCTCAAAAACTCAGACATTATCTATTGAATGTTGAGGTTAATGTGATTGTAAAATTTGATCCTCTCAAACACCTTTTTTCAAAAAATGATCTCTCTGGTCGTCTGGCTAAATGGGTGATGTTACTTACTGAATTCAATCTTAATTTCATTCTTCAAAATTCAATTAAAGGACAAGCTTTAATTGATTATCTAGTTGAAGCTCCTTGTCCTCATTCTCATACGAACATCGCCTCAATAGAATTCCCTGATGAGAATATTTTAGCTATTAAACAAGAAGATGTTTGGGAATTATATTTTGATGGTTCTAGATGTAAGATAGGTTCTGGTGTAGGCATCATCTTGGTCCCTCCTACAAAGAAAAAAATCCCTATGTCATATAAATTTACCTTTCCTTGTACTAATAATATTGCAGAAAATGAAGCTCTTATAGCTGGCTTACGAGCAACTTCATCCCTTCACATTAAAAACTTGGAAATATACAAGGAATAAAAATTGATTGTTGATCAAATAAAAGGGGGTTATCAGACTAAGAATGATAAAGTGTCACAATATAAAGAATTGGATCTTGATATCCTTTCACAATTTTCTTCTTATATGATTCAGACTTTACCTAGGAAAGATAATCGACACACATACGCCATGGCAAGCACAACTTCCTTGGTGTGTCTTGAGAATAATGCTGGAGACTTTCAATTTACTATACACACTCTTAAACAACCTTAAATTTCTAATAACGGTAATTCTGATTGTTGTAACTTGCATTTGGATGAATGGTATTCACATATCTTTCACTTTTTGAAAGATAATACATTTCCTGAATCGGCAAAAAGGAACATGCATAATCGTATTAGGAAGCTTGCAGCACGATATATCATTTTGGGTGATACCCTTTACAAAGGTTCTTATAATGGTTTGCTATTAAGATGTCTTGGTAGAACCAAAGTCTCGATAGCTTTAGCAGAAGCTCATTTTGGTTCTTGTGGAGGATATTTTGGTGGGTAATCTTTAGTTAATAAACTTCTTAGAATGGGATATTACTAGAAAACAATGGAACAAGATTCCTTTACATTTGTTGATAAGTGTCCTTAGTGTCAGCAACATGGTAATTTAATTCATGCTCCTGCTCGTGAGCTTCGTAATCAAGTTGCTCCATGGCCTTTTAGCATTTGGGGATTTGATATTATTGGAAAAATTTCACCAGCTTCTTCTCAATGACATACATACTCATAGCTATAGATTACTTTATAAAGTGGGTAGAGGCTATTCCTCTCCACTCTACTACTATGGATGTTATTTGTGATTTTATCCTTAATCATATTATAGCACGATTTGGTATTCCTTCAACAATAGTTTCGGATAATGGTACTTCTTTCAAAAATAAAGAAGTCACAAAATTCCTGGAGAAATATTGTATTCAACATATATTTTATACTCCCTACTATCCTCAATCTAATGGTCAAGCTAAAGCATCAAACAAAGTTATTGAACAAATTCTAAGGAAAACAGTCAATAAACATGCGAAAGATTGGCATACTCAACTCACTTATGCTTTATGGGCTTATAGGACTAGTGTTCGCACTGCTACAGGTACCTCTCCTTATAATCTTGTTTATGGTACTGATGCTATTATTCCATTAGAAATAGAAATACCTTCTTTACATGTTTCATTTCTTTCTTTATGTTAAGTTTTTGTGTGTTGATGAAAAGAACAAGTAATCAATCATAGAACTAACTGAACAAGCAAAATTTTCATATATAAATATCCAAGAGTTTGGTACATATATGGCACATATGCCATGGCTATCAATCTCTATCTCTATGATCTGAGGGTCGGTGGCTCCCATCTCTTTCTGCTATGTGGTGTGATGCTAAAGATCTCGGTACGGTAGTCTGTGTGTGACTCCTTGATATGCTCATCTCATAGTTGCACTTCTAATATCTCTGTATGTCAGCCATCAATCTCTCTTCCCTTTATTTGCATAACCTTAACTCTCGGTGGACACATGCAAAAATATTTGCATGTCGGCCGGGATCTCTCTATCCAATAAGGGACTCTCACTCCTTAGCTGGTAGTCGGTAGGATAAATAGGTATCCTTCAGAACCTCAGATATAAAGCTCCTCCACTCCGTTATGCTGGCTGCAGAATTCAAACATATCTATCTTTTAGTACTTCTTCTAGCAAAACTTTTACTTAAAATATTTTAATCAAATACATAAATCATACGTGGATCTCCCTCCTGAGTATCACCAAAGGATCTAGATGGTGGGGGCATGGAGTGACTACCCTCTCCTTTCTTGCTGTGCCTAGGTCTAGGTGGTGGTGTCTCTGTATGTGCATGGGGAGGTCTTTGTGATCTCAATGGTACAACATGGATCGCCTGATCATTTGCATCTGTACTACCACCTGGCGGAATATTCTCCAATCTCTCATATGCTCCCTTATTCACTCTCTCTTCTGTTCTCTCCTCTGCTCTCTCCTCCTCCATGTGATCTCCCTTGGGAATGGGATCCTCCTCATGATCTTCCTCCTCCTCCTCTGGTGTGTCACCACCTCGGTGCATCCTCTCTAAAAGACTTGGATCACCTGTAGGGTAGTCATCAGGGAAGATGGGATGGGTTCCCTGTAGACTCCAGTATCTGATATACTCTCTGCTCACCCATGGGTGGGATATATTAGGGTCCACCTTTATATCCTCTATCTCATCTGTATCACTATCTACAATATCTACTACTATAGGTCTGCATATGGTGCCGAGTCTCTGGTAGTATCTTGTCAGATATCCAAACCGAGGTACTATCCGAGGGACTCCCTGTGTCAAAGCAAACTACCTCATAACCCTATCATAATAATATGACATCACTTCATGACTAGTAGGACCCTCTAGCAACTTGCACTACTGGGAGTGTCTCAATTGGCGTTGAGTATCTGGCCATCCTGTCATCCGATAGTATGGTCTCCATATCACATCCACACCTGGTATACGGTCAAAGTGTACCCCCCAAAAGAAGATATCTCCGTACTGCCAGAAATCTCCTAGAGGATACGCAAAGGCTCTCGGTGTGATCGCATATACCATCACTAGAACACCCTATGGTCAAGTACATGCATAATGATCAAACATCCAAACCTGTAACAAGGTGCATATCGTAAGACTCTCCTGCTGAAATATCACTAGTTGACTCAACTCATGGTAAAGATGGGATAACATGTTGCGCTCCCATGAGAAAACAATCCTATCACTCTCCATCTTGTGCACGATATCGGTGAATGGTGCTAATAAATATGTACCCTTTGTGTTGGGTATTACAACCAAAGATAGTATACATAGCATCACTCTCCGTACCAAGGCTGTCAGACCTACTAGTATGGATGATAGAGTGATCTGATCTGATCGGGTCCTCATCTGTAGTACTCATCCCAAAAAATAATCTCCATCTGAAAACACCTTAGGAGGACCCTGCTATACTCTCATTCTAATAGGCTCACCTTAGATTGGAAGTCATAGGATCCTGTACACATCCTCCAATGTGATCGTGATCTCTCCTAATGGAAGATGAAAGGAACAAGTATCCTCGTCCCATCTCTCTATCATGGCTGATATCATGGACCGATGAAATATCATCTGTGGTAGGATTTATACCAAGTACAATCCCACATCTCTCAATAATTACATATCCTCCTATTGTAGCTCAGAAATGTTCTCTTTGACAGCCAATAGAACCCCTCCAAAGGGATGCTCTCAGAGACGGACAAGATCCTGTTAGCACAAACAAAATCATATCAATCATCTATCATCAAATAAATGCAATTCTCACTTGACCTAGTCAAGGTCAACCTTTTTGGGTCAGGGTCAACCTTTTTGGGTTAAGGTTGACCTTTCTGGGTTAGGGTCAACCTTTTTGGGTCAGAGTCGACATTATCCCCAGAAAGGACTAGACCTTCCCAGTTATGGTTTACCTGTAAAGGTCAGGGTCGAAATAACTGGGTCAGGGTAGAACTTCCCTATAAAAACAATAATTTATCAATTAAAACATCAAAACAAGGCACCTACCTCAGGCAGTGGCTATCTGCTAGCCAGACACTCTCTCAGGACCTCCACGCGACTCGCTCAAAGTTCTTCTCTCTTTGGCATCTTGCTCCTCAATTCCAAGCTCTGCAAAATGGTAAGAATGAGAAGGTAAGTTCTCTTCAACTTATTTATAGCTTCAAATTAGGGTTTTATTAGGGTTTCATTTGAATTTAATTAGGTCAAATTTGAATTTCCTTTTACATGCATTTAGATAGGCATTCACTCTTTTCATCATGACTTGAGTTTGGTACCTCTGTTTTCAGTGCTGTCAATGGCGTTAGAATCGTGATTGAGATACCAAACCTATTAAATTAGTTTAGGAAGATTTTGAATCCTTATAAATGGTTTAGGAAAGAAATTTTCAACAAATTTCATATCCAATGTATATATCTAACTTTATCACCCTATTTCACCTTTCAGAATTAGTAAGCCGAAACAAGGGGGCATAAGGGGCTCTATGCATTTATAAAAAAAATATTAGTAAGGCTTAGGTTCTCTTTGGATTTTCATTAAACTTTTGTTTCAGGTTGCAGATGCTAATGGTTTCTTGCAGAATCTCCACATTGAGGACTTGGCTATATCCTTTTTACTTTACAATGTTTTCTTACTTTAGCTTGCATATTCACGTAGTATCATACCTAAGCTAAAGTGGGGGCTAAATGTATCATAATAAAATGGAAGCACTTCCATTTTGGTAGGTTTAGCACCCTCATTTAGTAAATTTTCATATTAGATTTTCATTTAGGATGCACATGCACTTGATTATGCATTTCTAGGTGAAATAAGGGTTAAGGTCCTTCGGGTCCTCCTTAATCACCCTTTCTATGATTCCATATTTTTGGGTAGAACCTATGTATTGGATCTCCTAAATATTCATCACACTTAATATTTGGCCTCTGTGCCTCTATCTAACATCCTGGTGTGTTTTCTCACCTCCCTGGGTCCCTGGTTGACCTAGGAATCCTACAGATTTCCCAAGGTGACCAGCCTGAAACCTTAGTTTAAGGTTGAGGTTGACCCTGAACTAGGTCAGGGTCGAGGTTGACCTTGACCTAGGTCAAGGTCAAGGTTGTCCTTGACCTAGGTCAAGGTCAAGGTTGACCTTGACCCCTATCAGGTGATGGTCCCCGCTTTCAAATATGGAGCCTATCGGGGTTCTAAAACTTAAAATAGGTCCCCGGGTCTGGATGCGAAAGTGTTTTCCCCGATATTTAGATTAATAAATCCCCTCCTTGGTTGGTGATTATAATTGGACCATAATTCAAGGTGAAATTTTAATTTGGGTCCCTTGCATTGCCCAAGGAGGTCTATATTGAGATCTCTATATAAAAACTCTCTTTTGCCTTCATTTGGACATGACGAAAAAGAATCATAAGATGATATGATGCAATTATGAATTTGACATGACAATGAGGCAAGGAAGCAAGAGGATGATATATAAGGACAAAACATGATGATGAATTAAGACATTCAATCACTTTTGTAGACAAGCCATCGTGGATCTTCTTTGGAGCAAGAGAGACATCTTCCTTGTTTCCTTCTTCTTGGATCCACCATTTTCAACCTTCAAGCATTCAAAGGATATTATCATGGGGTAGAAATTATAGATTATGAGTTTGGTAGGAATACTTTAGCCTTGGGGGCTTGGTATGATTTCCTTATCACATTCAAATCTATACATTGCTTTCTCATTTTCAATTCATATTAGGGTTTTTAATATAGAAGATTAGATCTTGACATTACACATTCAAAGCTCTTTCCAAGAGCCACACACACACACACACACACACACATTCTACTATATTTATCTATTTGTGGAGGTGGAGATCACCAAAATGGGGGTTTGACTAAGGAAAAACCCTATATAGCCACCCCAAAACCCCTCTTTTTTCAGATATTTGTAGGTGCTATTTCGGGAGTTAGAGGTTTGGGAACAATGAAACAGAGTGCAGATCCGGATACCCTTTTCAACAAAATTTTGGGATCCGAAAATAGAATTTTGATCTGAGAATTTTTAGGTTTATTGTGACCCAGGGTGCAATTAGAAATTCTGGCAAATGGTGACATTGACTTGAGGGAACAAATTGGAACTATCACAGAATGGAAAATGATTTCTGGGTTTTGTTTGTCTTTGCATTTTCATTCTAGATTTGGTCTCAGATTTTCTAGAAACTCAACATAGGCTTCAGAAAATGGTATTTTCTGATATGCTATGATGAGAGGTTGGTATTTTACTCCATTAATCTTTGCTTCCAAATTTCAATATCCATTATCAAACAAACAAATACAATTAAATGTAAGGGGTTAAATTATGGCATTGGTCTCTCTTACATATGAACATCTATTTTGCAAACTCTATTTAGGAGATCAACATCGGTCATCATTTTCT
Source organism: Thuja plicata (assembly GCA_018584345.1). NCBI lineage: Eukaryota > Viridiplantae > Streptophyta > Pinopsida > Cupressales > Cupressaceae > Thuja > Thuja plicata. The sequence goes on from MU225529.1 coordinate 620,322, forward strand.
TCTTTATAATACTATACTCTCAGTACATTATTTGTGGGTGCTAATTCCCACTAGGGTTTTACCTTTAACATGGTTTCTTCGACAACAAAGGAATGTGTTATTGTGTTGGCATTTACTGTGATATCATTTGAATTGAAGTTTTGGTTTATAAAGTTTAATATTTAATAATTTGTCTCACAACTGATTCAACCCCCCTCTTAGTTGTGCTTGTGAACTGTTATTCATACCAATTGGTATCATAGTAGATGGTCCTTAGAGAGAAAGATTAAAAAATTAAGGTGATCTTGAAGATGAATTATTATAGGAAGTAGTCTAAAATTTGATCCTGAAAACTTTGACAGTTGGAAGAACAAGATGAGAACACATTTGCTATGTTTGGGAATCGACTACTGGATGATCATAAAAATAAAAGAAAAGATAAAGACTGAGGATGAATTGGATAAAGCTACTAAAAATTAAAATAAGTTATTTTCATGTAACATGGTCGCAAGGGAATCATTGATCAACGCACTTTTTGAAGGCGAATTCAAAGAAGTAAAAGACTTAGATTCTGCACATGAAATTTGGACAAGATTAGAAGCATTGTATGAAGGAGATAAGTTTACAAAATAGGTGAAGCTACAAAAATGGAAGACAAAGATGGAATCATTGAAAATTAAAGATGATGAAAACATTATCTAGCATATGCATAGAGAATTACTAAAGTGGTTACTGGAATCAGGAACTCTAGAGGTACTTACAGTGAGGAATAAGTAATTGTGAAGATTCTCAGATCTTTGACACATGCATACATAACTAAAGTATAAGCTATAGAGGAGATTATACCTTTGAAAAAAAAATTTAGTAGAGAGATGTTGATTGGAAAGATAACTACTTTTGAGGCCACAGAACTGGGAGATTCTCTACCTAAAGCCAAGTCAACATTCAAGGCGACTATGCATAGAAACAAAAAGACCTTATCTATAATTGCGAGCACCAACAATAGTGACTTGAGAGAAGAACTTGGAGACTATGCTAATGAATGGGAACATATACAAGAAGAATAAAGAAAGCTAGATGAAGTAGTAGCCTTGATCACTATAAGAGAAAAGAGAAAAACTAATACTAAAAATGAACTGCTTGTTGATGGACTTAAGCATAATTTATTGAGTGTTGGACAACTAGTGGACAAAGGTTATCAATTGTAATTAATTTATGGGAAATGTTCTATCAGAAGTAAATAAGGAGACTTGATCACATCTAGTACTAAATCTAGAGGTAATGTATTTGAATTGAATACATCTGAGGCTTCTTGTTTTATGTAAAAGGTTGATGACAGTTGGTTATGGCATAGAATATTTTGTCATGTTAGCTTTGATAATATTGTGAAGGAAAGTATGACTAATGCACTAAGAGATCTACCTAAGATTGTGAAACCATCTAACACTATGTGTATAGAGTGTGTTATGGGGAAGCAGACTAGAAGCAGTTTTAAAAGCAAATCTTATTTAGCAAAACGGAAGTTGGATCTGGTACATACAGATCTATGTGATCCTACAAGAGCAAGATCTTATTATGGTGAACGGTATTTTCTACTTTTTGTTGATGACTTTTCTACAATGATGTGGGTTACATATTTAAGAGAGAAATCCAAGGCATTTGACAAATTCAAGATATTCAAAGTAAAAGTTGAGAATGAATTAGGTTTACAGATAAAATATTTGAGATCAAATAGAGGTGGTGAGTTTACTTCATATTTATTTAGTACCTACTGTGAAGAGCATGGAATATTGTGACAGACATATGCTCCTAGGACACCACAATAGAATGGGATAGAAGAGCAAAGAAATAGAACAATATTAGATGCTGCAAGAACTATGCTGCTGGAAGGAAATGTATCACATGTTAATTGGAGAGAAGCTGTTGGTACTGCTATGTACACCTTGAACAGAATTAAGATAAGAGAAGGTACAAGTAAGACTCCTTATGAATTATGGTTTGATCATACTCCTATTGTAAAATATTTCAGAATATTTGAAAGTAAATGCTATAACAAAAGAGATGACGAGATAGGGAAGTTTGATGCTAGAATTGATGAAGGTATCTTCCTTGGTTATTATACTAAGAGAAAAGCCTATAAATGTTTCAATATGAGATTGGGGAAGTTGATTGAAAGTGATAATGTGAGGATAGATGAAAATTTTTAGATTCAGGAAAGAATGTATGACTGAGGTCAGATTGCAAAGATAAAAGAGGTTACTGCTGATCTTGTAGAACCTTTGGAGATTGTGGATGAATCAATTGAGCTTAATAAAACTCCTAAGACTTGGAGGTATGTTAAGAAGAACCATCCTAAAAATCAAATCATTAGTAATACAAGTAAAGGAATGATGACAAGATCAAAAGTAAGAGATGAAATTTGTTTGATTTCTTAAGTTGAGCCAAAAACTACTGATGAAGCATGTAGAGATGAATCTTGGACTAAAGATATGCATGAAAAACTTGAACAGATAAAGAAAAACAACACTTGGGAATTGGTTCCAAGACCTAAAAACAAAAATGTGATAGAAACAAAATGGGTTTTCAGAAACAAAATGGATGAAGAAGTAACAGTGGTAAGAAATAAGGCTATACTAGTTTGTAAAGGCTACTTGCAACAAGAAGGCATAGAATTTGAAGAAACATTTGCTCCTAGTGCTAGGTTGGAAGCTGTGAGATTATTTATTACTTATGCTACACATAAAGACTTTAAAGTATATCAGATGAATGTGAAATCTACATTCTTGAATGGAGATTTGGAAGAAGAAGTATACATAGATCAACCTGATGGATTTCCTTTGACAGAAGACGAAGACATGGTTTGTAAGTTGAAGAAAGCATTTTATGGATTGAAACAAGCACCGAGAGCATGGTATGCAAGACTAGACATGTATCTAATTCATCTTGGTTTTAGAAAAGGTAATGCAAACAATAATTTATATTTAAGAACTGGTGAAGATGAAATCCTAATCATAGAAGTTTTTTTTGATGATATCATTTTTGGAGGCAATGATAAAATGAGTAAAAAGTTCTCTAAAGAAATGGAAAATGAATTTGAAATATCAATGATTGGTGAGATGAAATTTTTTCTTGGTTTACAAATTAATAAGAATAAGAATGGTATTTTTATATCTCATACCAAGTACCTTAAGGAAATGTCAAAGAAGTTTGGAATGGAATATTGTAAACCTGTTGGGACACCCATGGTGACTAGTTATAAACTTACTAATAATGATGAAACTCAAAGTGTTTTTAAGACAAAGTACATATCAATGATTGGAGGTCTACAATATCTAACTCACACCAAACCAAATATTTCCACTGCAGTTGGAATTGTGGCAAGATATCAAGAAGATCCTAAAGAGACACACCTTGCTACTATGAAAAGAATTTTTAGATACTTGAAAGAAATAATAGAGTATGGATTATGGTATAAAAAATTAGATAACTTTATTTTACATGCTTATACTGATGTTGATTGGCCAGGTTGTGTGGATGATAGAAAGAGTACAAGTGGTGGAGCATTTTTCCTTGGAAAAAGGCTGGTTTCATGGTTAAGTAAGAAGCATGACTGTATTGCTTAGTCTACTGCTAAATCAGAGTATGTTGCTACTGCTATAAATTGTACACAAGATGTTTGGATGAAACAAATGTTGAAGGACATTGGAATAATTTTTGAAGAGCCAGTGGTTATCCATTGTGATAACACTAGCACAATGAATATGTCGAAGAATCCTGTAATGCATTCAAAGACTAAAAATATTTCTATTAAGTATCATTTCTTGAGAGACAAGGTAGTAGAGAAAGAGATTAGACTAGAGTATGTTAGCATACAGGAAAAAATAGCAGATATATTTACAAAACCTTTGCCAAAAGATGCTTTTGAGTATCTCAGAAGCATGCTTGGGGGTAGAGCCCCTCCCTGTGGTAATTAATTGATGTAGGAATGCATCATTCTAGTGGCTTTCAGAGCTATATCATTTCATGGACTTGATGTATGGATCCACTACTCAGGGGGAGTGACAAGAGGAACACTATAGAGCACATTTGGGTGATTTTGCACCTGGTTGCTAGACATGAAGATTTGAAAAAGCTACACCTTGTAGAAGAATAAAGAAGAGTTATGGCACCCTTTGCCATTGTTGTCAAAGGGGGAGAGATTTTATGTGAAAATCCCTACTACTTTAAGGAGAATTGTGTTGAGGATATTGAGAAGATTATATTGAGAGAGAGCACTTTTGGGTTGATGGATTTTCCCATATGTTTCCATCAATGACAAAGGGGGAGATTGTTGGATGATATTAGAATTGGGTACTATTGATGCTGTTGGCATTCATGTTTTGTCACTAATGTCAACATATGTTTTTGAGGAGAGAACATAATGGTTATTACTATTGTATGACGATTGACATAAGTGTATGAATACTGTACTGATGAATCAGAATGAGTGAAGATGATGATATATAGAAGGATGTGTGATGATCTTATTCCTAAGGTCACTTGGCTTAATATTGCATATTGGAGTTGTTATAGATGTTTTAGTGAAGACTGGTTTCTAGATCGTGACAGTGATGCTTGACAGAGTGAGTCTCTATGTTTTGTCGATATCTTATAGACGATGATGATTCAAGTTATGCGAGCTTAAGAGATGATATAAGGCATATTGAGGATTTTTTTTTTATTGATCACAAGTTGTGTGATTGTTGGTGACGTCAACTCTGGCATGTATTTTGGAGGAGACCTATTTGGGGCTGACTTCAGAGATGTAGTGTGCATTATGGATTGTGAGCATGGATTGTAGATCTTGGATTGTATCTGATGTATTGTAAATAATGTTTACTTGTTTTAGGTACCATGTGTATCTTAGAAAGGGGTTAAATAATTATTTGTATATTGGGAAAGCTTAATTGGATGACCTAATCAATTATTGTAATAGGATATATATGAGAGATCTTTTCTTTTGAAAAGATGTATGTATGATGAGAAGGCAATTGAAAAGACAAAGAAGTGTGGAAGCTGAGAAGCTTGATTGGTTGCTGGATGTAGAGTAGAGTTTGTGATTATAGTAATTCATTGGAACTGACCAAGCAAATATAGTTGCTATTAGATAGTTCACTGGATTGTATGTTTCTTATATACACTTGTTTGGATTGTAAATCCTTGAGGGTGGCTTTAAGCTTCTTTGGGTAGTGTGCTTGGGCAGTGAGCCCACTGTTACTCTTGACTCCTAATAGAGTTTGTCCTTTAACAAAGACTGTGTACTGTAATGTTGTAATAATTTGCTAACAAGGCTAAATATTTTAACAAGGATACTATACTCTCAGTACATTATTTGTGGGTGCTAATTCCCACCGGGGTTTTACCTTTAACAGGGTCTCCTCGACAACAAAGGATTGTGTTATTGTGTTGGCATTTACTATGTTATAATTTGAATTGAAGTTTTGGTTTATAATGTTTCATGTTTAATAATCTATCTCACAACTGATTCACACCCCTCTTAGTTGTGCTTGTGGACTGCTATTCCTAACAGGTTTATGTCCCTTAAGTTTCATTTCAACAAATTTTCTTACAATTCTTGTTACTAAAATATATTGATCTCTTTTTGGAAATTGGTTTAGATAAACAAATCATTATAGGATTTAAAGTTAGATTTTCATTATTAGGAAGTTTCATATATTGATAATCAAGAAAATACAAAAATTACTAAAGTTTGTTTTGTAACTTTAAGTTTGAAATGTACTAGAAAAGGCTTCCTTGTGAACATTCACATTTATCTTCAACTAAGTTTACCAAGAAGTTGTACCAGGACCATGAAGAACCTTGGGACTAACTTTTTTATTATTCCAAGAGGTGAATTTGGATCTCGAGTTCTTAGAAATTGACTTGTATAAAAATAATTCTCAACATAAGTGGCACTAGAAGGAGGGCCATAAACAACAGGCTGGATAATATCTGATCTTTCTCACTAGAGAGGTTTGAGTGAGTATTTATATCATCTCTAAAGGGGGAAAGTTCCTTGAACTCTGCCACTATCACAAAGCCCAAAATGATAAGGGAAAATTGAAATCAATTCCCTCTCACCATCCAGTTTTATACTAAGTTTGTGTATGGCAAAATCTAGGACAACGGAAGAGCGTATTTGTGCCTTTAAAGAAATATGCAACCATAAAGAATTGGTACATGGGGATGTTGTGTTCCGCCTATTCCCATACATGGTTGGTGAGTTTTCCTACAATTGGTATGTAAATTTACCTAACAAATCCATCACCACATGTGTCGAGTTTGAGACCAAGTTTCTAAATCAATTCAAACTCTATGTGGAACTTGTGAACCTCCACCACTAGTTTATCTCAGCCAAGAAAGAACCAAATGATCCTATTGCCATGTTTAATTATCATTTCCACAAGATGTATCAAAGGCTTAAAAATCCTTACATGGTACCTGTACCCACTGCCATACAAGTGTACCTAAGAGAATTAGATCTATTGACCACAATTTTCTTAAAAAGGCTCCCATTTGCAGATATAAATACTTTAGAAAAGGTATCCAATGAAGAAATCACTTTCACTCAAAAAATGGGATCCACAGGTTGGGGGAAATTTTGGTACCTGGTGCAGGAGCACACCTAACTCAAACCCCTAGCTCCTTATTTTTGGCATGTACTGACTCAAGTTAGGAGAGTGTGTGTGGACCTTAGAAGGTCATTTGTTCTATTTCCCTAAGATGGATATGACTAGGTCAATCCATGTCTAGATAGGTTTCTTAGTTGGTTTCCTTTAGTTGTGTGTGTGTGTGAGGTAGTTGGTAAGCCTCTGGAAATCCAACCAAGGCATCGGGAACCTTGGATAAGCTTCTTGGTATCACTAGCACTCGGCCTACACTGGTGCCTAGTAGCTCAGCCTACATTGCCTAGTAGCTCGGCCTACATTGCCTAGTATCTTAGCCTACATTGCCTAGAAGCTCGGCCTACATTGCCTAGAAGCTCGGCCTACATTGCCTAGTAGCTCGACCTACATTGCATAGCAGCTCGGCCTACATTGCCTAGAAGCTTGACCTACACTGCCTAGCAGCTCGGCCTACATTTGTGCCTAGTAGCTTGACCTACATTGGTGCCTACCAACTTGACCAACACTGGAGCTTGGCTTGCATTATTGTTGCTCAGAAATATTCAGTCGTAACAGCCAGTGAAAAGCAGATCTTGTCTTTTATGGACAGTATGGTTAGTGTAACGGTTCCTGAAGAGATTCTTGCGAGTGAGTGGATCGTTAGGGTTGTTCCTATGAGAGGATGGTTACTAATAACATCCAAAAGCATTCATTTAAGGGATCTAGAGAGTAGAGATTGAAGAAGAAGAGAAGCGACACGAAAGTTAGAGATTTGTAGATTACTGTACTATTTTGTTTTGTTTCCAGTAATGAGAAGTTGCAGATTGTGTGTTTAGTAGATATCAAGTCTCTTTGTGGTTCCTTTTGCATGCAAGTAGATTAGTTACCTTATTTTCTATTTTGTAAGTTATTAGTTCTTCACCCATTCTAGGTTGTAAATAGTAATGGCCCCTAAAGATTCCTTAGTCCATGGAGAATCATGCGTTGGAATGGAACTCGAGAGGAGCCTTTATACCTAGTTTCCTTTTTGTTTTCTGTAGAAGAAGCAACAACAAAGAGTCTAGAGATCTTACCCTAGGCGAGCTTGGTAATAGTCTAGCTAGGGAAGAGAATGAAAGAAATGTTCAAAAAACATTAAATAAGCATGTAGAATGAATCTATTTGTGTAGGTTCAATAAGAAGAAGATGAAAATCATTTTGATGGGGACTGAGTCTTGAAGAGGAGGTAAAATTGAGAGTGAATTACCTCAGTTTAGGGTTGTGAACACCCTAAGAGATCTAGGAGAAAGATTTCAAAATAGAGCCAAGCTGGTTTTGTAGCAGCAACAAGACTTCTGTCCACATCAGATTGGTATCAGAGCCTAAATTGATTGGGCTTTTGGTAAATGTTCCAGCTAGAAGTATTAGTAGGTGAAAACAAGATGGTCACCAATGCAGAGCTTGCAAAGGAAGTAGATGAGTAGAAGAGAGTGATAGAGGATCAAAGAGGATCAAAGGGAAAGGAGTAGACTCCTAGAAGAAGCCTTGGATGAGATGAAGGTAAAAATTCAAGAAGTTGCAGATGCAACTAAAAGCAAAGATGGAGATGAAGTCAACAGTAGCAGAGGGAAGCAAAAAGTTGATGAAGAAGACTTGATACCTGAGCCAAACCCTCCAATGAGTGAGGAGATATTTTTAAAAGCTCTCAGATCCCTAGGAGGCAAAAGTATTGAAGGAATTCCATTCTTTAATGGAAAAATGGATAGTTAACTAGTTGTGGAATGGATAGAAGGTATTGAGAATCATTTTGAATGTGAGGGCATAACTGAAGCACATAAGGTAAAATTTGCAAAGTCAAGGCTAAGAGGCTCAACATTAACATGGTGGAAATACCTCCAAGAAGAGAGGGAGAAGATGGGTAAGCATCCAATTTCAAATTGGAAGGCCATGTTAAACAAGGTAAAGGAGCAATACCTACCTGAGGATTATGAAATCTAGTTACACAAGAAGAGGTAGAGTTTGAATAAAAAAGATTTGGATGTGGCTACGTATACTGAAGAATTCTAAAAGTTATGCTTGAGGTCAAGAGTCCAAGAGGATGAGACTATCAAGGTGGCTAGGTATCTTGGAGGCCTAAAATGGATTATCCAAGAGGAAATCAGTTTGTGGACTCCCACAACTGTCCATAAGTGCTTCCAACTTGCATTGAAAGTGGAAGAGAAGAACAAGAATAAATCATAATCAAACTTCAGAGGAAGAGGTAGAGGTAGAGAAGGAAGAGGAAAGGAAGCTATGGTGGAAGGGGATCAGATTCAAGGCAAAAATGTGAGAAAAAGCTCACTGAAAATCAGGAAGGAAACTCACATAGAGGAGGTTTCAATAGAGGTAGAGGCTCTAACACTAGTTGGAGCAGCAACAATCAAGGAAGAGGAGCATCCTACTTTTCCACCATGAAATGCTATCACTGCAATCAGCTAGGGCATCCTGCCTATAGGTGTCCTAAAAAAGGTTCTACTTCTTAAGGAGGTGGAAATAGAGTTAACTATGTCCAAGAAGAATCAAGTTGCAATAGCAAGCCATCTGAGGTACCATTAGAATCAAAGGAAGGTGAGAACATCATGATAAAGAGGACCTTAATCAGAGAGCCAAGAAAAGAAGAACCAAGCCAAAGGAGAGCACTCTTTAAGTGAAGTGCAAGATCATAGGGAAGGTGTGTAGAGTCATTATTGATTTAGGCTCAACTGATAATATCATAGTGAAGAGGCAGCCAAAAAATTAAACTTGAAAAGGATTCTACATGAAAACCCATACAAGGTTACATGGCTCAACAAAGTACAACATGTGTTTGTAGGAGAAAAAGCATGGGTAGAGTTCACCATTGGAAAGTATAAGGATAGAGTTCTATGCGACATTCTTCCCATGGATGCATTCCACCTTCTACTTGGAAGGCCATGGCAATTTGATAGGAAAGCCATGCATGGTGGAACCAAGAATGCATACTCATTCAAGAAAGATGGGGTGACTTTTAAAATTCAGTCCCTGATAGAAAAAGGAGAGATGAAGACATCAAGTCCAAGTGTGCTCATGGTTGGTGAGAAGGAGTTCTTGAAGACTCTAGGAGAAGGAGAAGGAGAAGGAGAAGGAGTTGGATTTGCTTTAGTATTGAAGCCAAAAGATGAACTTGCTGTCAAGGAATCAGAAATACCAAATGAGGTAAAATAAATACTTGAAGAGTATAGAGATATTGTGAATGATGGCCAGCCCACTCCCCTAGCTCCTAAGAGAATTTTTAGCCACAAGATTGACTTCATACTAGGAGCTACCTTGCCCAACAAAGCTTCCTATAAGAGGACCCCTCAGCAAAATGAGGAGATAGCCAAGAAATTCAGAGAGTTATTAGATCAAGGCCTAATTAGGTAAATCATAAGCCCATGTGCAGTCCCTACTATTTTAGCACCTAAGAAAGGAGGAGCTTGGAGAATTTGTACTGATTTTAGAGATATAAATAGAATAACCATTAGGTATAGGTTTCCAATACCCATAATTGAAGACCTAATGGATTGTTTAGGGGAGGCAAAGTACTTTAACAAGATTGATCTCAACAGTGGGTACCACCAAATTAGGATAAATGAAGGAGATGAATGGAAGACAACCTTCAAAAATACATAAGGTTTGTATGAATGGCTTGTAATGACATTTGGTTTGTCTAATGATCCCTCAAATTTTATGAGGCTTATGAATGAGGTATTGGTAGAATGCATTGGTAAATTTGTTGTTGTCTACCTAGATGATATTTTAGTTTTCAACAGAACTAAGGAGGAGCATATTAGGCATTTGAAAATTGTTTTCAAGAAATTGCATGATGAAAAGCTAACGATCAATTTGGAGAAGTGTGACTTCATGAATTAGGAGCTTGTATATCTCGGTTTTGTTTTGTCATAGGGTAACCTCAAAATGGACCAAGGAAAGGTGGATTCCATTCTAAGTTTGCCTACTCCTAAGGCTGCAATTGAGGTGAGAATTTTTTATGGTTTAGCTCAGTATTATAGAAAGTTCATTAGATATTTCAGTGGGATTTGTGCACCTATGTTAGACACCATTAAAGGTGTGATGAAGACAAAGTTTCAATGGACACCACAAGCAGAAAAAGGGTTTGAAACACTCAAGGAGAAGATAGCAGAGTTGCCTACTCTAGTTCTTCCAAGCTTTGATAATATTTTTATAGTAGAATGTGATGCAAGTAATGTGGCCATTGGGGCTATCATAAGCCAAGAAGGAAGACTAGTAGCTTTCCATAGTGAGAAGCTAAATGATCTAAAGAAGAAGTACTCTTCTTATGACTTAGAGTTGTATGCTCTAGTCCAAGCACTCAAGAAGTGGAGGCACTACTTTCTACCAAAAGAGTTCATAGTGTATACTGATAACCAAGCTCTCAGCTTCCTTAACTCTCAATACAAACTTAGCAGCAAAGACATGAAGTGGGTGGAGTATCTACAAGCCTACACTTTCAATATCAAGCATAAAAAGGGAGTACAAAATAAGGTTGCTGATGCATTGAGAAGAAGGCTGCTCACAGTCCAAGAAGTTCAGCTACAAAGCATAGGTATTGATAGCTTTAAAGACCTATATGCTAAAGATGAAGATTTTGCCCAAATCTACAAGGTATGCAAGGAGTTTAAAAACAACTTTCATAGTGAGTTTTTTGAATATACTTTGCAGAATGATTTATTGTTTAAAGGAGGTCAAATTTTTGTTCCTAAAGGGTCTATGAGAGAGAATTTTATCCAATAAAAACATAATGGAGCACTTAGTGGTCATTTCAGAGTCAGTAAGACTCAAGAGCTAGTCACTAGGTTCTATTTTTGGCCTAGAATGAATAGAGATGTTAGACAGTATGTTGAGAGTTGTGTAGTGTGTCAAAAATAAAAGGGCACATCTTCTAATGTAGGTCTTTATCAGCCACTTCCAATCCCAACCAGACCATGGGAATGCATAAGCATGGATTTTGTAGTTGGTTTGCCAAGAACAAGGCAGGGATATGACAATATTTTTGTTGTTGTAGACATATTTAGTAAGATGGCACATTTTATACCTTGCAAGACTATTCATGATGATTGTAACATTGCTCAGTTTTTTTTTAGTGGAGTGGTGAGGATCCATGGACTCCCACTTAGTATTGTTTCCAACAGGGACACCAAATTCATGAGCCATTTTTGGAAGACCTTATGGCAAAAGTTGGGCACTAACTTATCTTTTGGATCTGCCTATCATCCAAAGATAGATGGCCAAATAGAGGTAGTCAACAGGAGTCTTGGTAACTTGATGAGATTCCTCAAAAAGGAGTATGGTCAAGAATGGGACCAACTCATTGGACAAGCTAAATATGCATACAATGATATAGTGAATAGATCAATTGATAAGAGTCCTTTTGAAATTGTTTATGGATTTCACCCAAGAGGGATTTTTGAGCTTAGAAAATTGAAGGAAGGAATGCATGGTAGTGGATATGCTAAGGAATTTTCTCATTCAATGAGGGAAGTCCATGAAAGTGTGAGAAAGAACTTGATTGAAAATCCTGAAAAGGTAAAGCAAAAGGTGGATGTATCAAAGAGGGATGTTCAGTTTTAGATTGGAGAGTTTGTGATGGTACAAATGAACAAACATAGGCTGAAAAAAGGTGTTCCTCACAAGCTACAAATGAAGAGTCTAGGTCCATGTAAGATACTTTCAAAGTATGGAAACAATGCATACAAGGTGGAGCTTCTTGAAGACATTGGGTTGTCACCGGTTTTCAACATTGCAGACTTGATAGCATACAAAGGACCAATTCAAGATGTCGATCAAAAACTTCAAGAAGTAATACAAGAGGAAAAAGATATAAAATTAACCCCTACTCCATCTATGAAAATTGAAAAGATACTAGACTCAAGGGTCTACAAGAAGACTAGGAGTAGAGACTATATGGAGCACCTTGTCAAATGGCATGGCAAAGAAGATGTTGATGCTACTTGGATCAGAGAAACAAACTTCAAGAGGTTGGTCATTGATCCAAACATGCTCAATCCAAGAATGGATTAACCTTTCTTTTGTCTGGGGGAGTATGGTGTAGGAGCACACCTAACTCAAACCCCTAGCTCCTTATTTCTGGCATGTACTGACTCTAGCCAAGTTAGGAGAGTGTGTGTGGAACTTAGAAGGTCATTTATTTTATTTACTTAAGATGGATATGACTAGGTCAATCCATGTCTAGATAGGTTTCTTAGTTGGTTTCCTTTAGTTGTGTGTGTGTGTGTGTGTGTGTGTGTGTGGTAGTTGGTAAGCCTCTGGAAATCCAACCAAGGTATTAGGAACCTTGGATAAGCTTCTTGGTATCACTGACACTCGGCCTACACTGGTGCCTAGTAGCTTAGCCTACATTGCCTAGTAGCTTAGCCTACATTTTCTAGTAGCTCAGCCTACATTGCCTAGTAGCTCAGCCTACATTTCCTAGTAGCTCAGCCTACATTGCCTAGTAGCTTGACCTACATTGCCTAGCAGCTCGACCTACATTGCCTAGCAGCTCGGCCTACATTTCCTAGTAGCTCGGCCTACACTGCCTAGTAGCTTGACCTACATTTGTGCGTAGCAGCTCAGACTACATTGGTGCCTAGCAGCTCGGCCAAGACTGGAGCTCATCTTGTATTACTGTTACTTGACAATATTCAGTCGTAACGGCCTGTGAAAAGTGGATCTTGTCTTTTATGGATAGTATGGTTAGTGTAACGGTCCTTGAAGGGATTCTTGTGAATGAGTGGACCATTAGGGTTGTTTCCTATGAGAGGATTGTTACTAATAACATCCAAAATCATTCATTTCAGAGATCTAGAGAGTAGAGATTGAAGAAGAAAAGAAGCGACAGGAAAGTTAGAGATTTGCAGATTACTGTACTATTTTGTTTTGTTTCTAGTAATGAGAACTTGCAGATTGTGTGTTTAGTAGATATCAAGTCTCTTTGTGGTTCCTTTTGCATGCAAGTAGATTAGTTACCTTATTTTCTATTTTGTAAGTTATTAGTTCTTCACCCATTCTAGGTTGTAAACAGTAATGGCCCCTCGAGATTCCTAAATCCATGGTGAGAATCATGCATTGGAATGGAACTCAAGAAGAGCCTTTGTACATAGTTTCCTTTTTGTTTTTTGTAGAAGAAGAAATAAAAAAGAGTCTGGAGATCTTACCCTAGGCGAGCTTGGTAATAGTCCGGCTAGGGAAGAGAATGAAAGCAATGTTCAGAAAACATTGAATAAGCAAGTAGAATGAATCTATTGTGTAGGTTCAGTAAGAAGAAGATGAAAAGCATTTTGATGGGGACTGAGTCTTGAAGAGGAGGTAAAATTGAGAGTGACTTATCTCAATTTAGGGTTGTGAACACCCTAAGAGATCTAGGAGAAAGATCTCAGAACAGAGCCAAGCTAGTTCTGTAGCAGCAATAAGACTTCTGTCCACATCAGTTCCCTACCATCATTTGGAAACCCTGCCACTATGAACACATTCTCAACCTACAAGCAGGCCTTGAACCATCACACTCCATTACTCAATGCCATACCCTCTCAACAAATCGCTGTCCCACCCCCAACCATCACCTATCCTAGCTATGAGGCCCATAAGATAACTTACTTTAAGAAACAAAATGTGCCTCCTAGTGAGTATGATAATCACTTGGCTTCTGAGTTGGATGCTATAAAAAAGAATTTGTCTCAATTGACCAATGAGATCATTAGGATGAAGCTAAATCCATCTCAGAACCAAGGTAATTACCAACTACAACTTTCTTCTTGGAATACTTAATATCAGAGTCAAAACTAAATTTAAAATAGTTATGGTAACAAAAATACCAATAACTCACAAGATAAACAATCTGGGAAGTAACAAACCAATAGACATTGAAACACCCAACCCAACAATGGTAGTATAGCGACTGATAATGATGATGTGTATGAAAATGTTGATGTAAATTTTGCAGGAACTATAGGCACATACAAGGATAACAATGGGTACAAAATTACATCCATAATGAACAATCTTAAAACTCTAATGAGCCCCCTGTTCAATTTAATGCAATGATGTTTGATTATTATGAACCTGAAATAGGGACGGTTCTGGAAACAACACACAAGAAGAAGAATTTTTGTTTCCATTCCAAAGGGAAAGGGAGTCCAAATACTCCAAAGTTCATGCATTTCAGAATGACCATTGAAGCCCATACAATTTGAGAAATCAGAAGGAACCTTTGACAGATGGTATTCCCCCAGGGAAACCACCAACACCACTAGATCCATGAGATAGCAATAATAATACACCACCAAAGGGTCCGAGTGTTGATAATTAATCACCACCAAATGTACCTACTATACACATAAAACTCAGCTTGGTCACCTGACAAATATAGTGTGGTTTAAGAGGTTAAAGAAAAAAGGAAAATATCTCAATGTTTGACATGTTACAAGGCTATCCTTCACAAAGAGAAGCACTCTTAAAGTCCACATGGGTTCCCACATCAAACATGAACACATCATAGGCATTCCCATTAATGTTCAAGGATAGGTTGGAAGTGCCCCCATTCCTACTATGTTTACGTATATTTGGTACAAAATTGCACAACTGTTTGATTGAATCAAGGGCTTCATGTAATGTTATGCCACTCTCTATCTGTCATAACTTAGGAATGGTTCCTTAGAATATGAACATGGTAGTGATAGAATTGGACAAAACATAGGTTAGGGTTATTAATGTGATGAAAGATGTGCACATCCAGCTGGTTTCTGATATGAGAGTGTACGAACACATTGACATACCTATTTTTGACATTCTGGAAACTTACATAATGTTTTTGAGTGGAGAATGGACTAAGTATCTAAGAGGATGGATCTCCACTGATTTCACACAATTGTGGTTACCTTGGAAGGGATTAGAAAATCAGATCAAGATCGATGCTGAACCCAAACTCAAGAAGATGATTACAGATTACAATGCCCCAAATGAGGTATTGTTCACCCAAACTGACTTGGATACGTATTGATTAGACAATGTCCTTATGTTCCAAATAAAAGAGACCGATGATTCTAATGATAGTCTTGTATGAGGCTTATAAGAGTTTTAGGTGGATGATGAGATCTTTCAAGACTTAATTAATAATATGACAATAAGCTTGAAACATTTGGGTCATGATGCTTATCCTAACAAACTATTACTACTGGGATATTGACGATTACACCAGTTGGGTCATTTAGAATTCACATGCGCAAGATGTAAAGATGCACTATCCAAAGTGCTGAACCAAGCTACCGCAAAAACCAAAAAAGTTCAAAGTTTGGGACTAGGTAACAATAATCCTGCATTAGATGCCCGTAGAAATGCTTCATCAAGTGAAAGTAGTTAGCTAAGCCATATGCCTCGAACAAAACTTCAAAGTGAAGACTCAGAACCAGATGGCAATAGTCTCATACAAAGTGGAGTGAATGGAGTTCTTCAAATGATGGTGCCTTACCACCCTATAAGAATTCCCAACCCACTCAAAATTTTGAATATTCAAGGCCCTCAAGTGTTGATGACATGCAAGGGAATGGTAAAGGAGAAATGATTTCTTCAGATAATGAAGAAAATAAAAAATTGAAATTTGAAACACTAGAAATTCAAGAAAGCTTCAGCCCAAGCCAAAATTGGCCAAACTACATCAAATATGGAAGCTACGTTTCAATGGTTCCAAGTGTAAATAAGGATCTAGTGCTGGGATTGAACTAGTTAACCCGAGAGGTTAGTCCTTCTACGCATCATGTAGATTGCAATTTTTATGTACTAACAATGTTGCAGAATATGAAGCATTAGTTCAAGATCTTCTTTTGATGCATGAAAAAGGGATAAAATATTTGGTAGTAGAAGGTGACTCACATTTGATTGTCAAATATATCCACAACCACTATTATTCTAATGACAAAAGGCTGATCACTTATCAAAGTAGAGCATGGTACTTGATCAAATATTTTGAAGCATTTAACATTAAGTCTATCCCAAGTAGAAAGAATGATGTTGTCGATGCATTGGTAGTGTCTTCCAGTTCATTACATCCTATGGAGAAGTCCAAACTAAAAAATTTCTTAGTTGAAATTGTTGCTTCCCCGAAAATCCCATATACTATTACAAATTTCCAAGTCTTCTAAGATGATCAACACATCCTTGAGTTCATCATGTGCGTAGGTGTGTTCAAAAAACAAGTTATTGATGAAGATTCAGAAGAACCGAATGGGCCAACCGAACTAGAGGACCCTAATGACAAAGGTGTCATAAAATTGAGAACTAATGCCATACCCAAGGGGATGGTGGAGTTGGAAAGGGTTTTTAAAAATATGAAACAACCACGAAAAGGAAACCAAGGCCAATGCTTGGAGGTGATGAGTGTGAAATGTACAACCTCAAAATAGAGAATGACCCAAGGGAAGTACACATTGGAAAAATAGGCACTAAAGATGAGAAGAAAAGGATGATGCAACTCCTCACCGAGTACCAAGATGTCATAGCTTGGAGCTATAAAGAACTAAATACTTAGGACACCTCTTTCATAGTGCATAATATCCCATTAAAGCCAAACTCTAAAGCTTTTCGATAGAGGCAGAGGCTAGTAAACCCAATGATGGAACCATTGATACAAAAGGAAGTTCAAAAGTTATTGGATGCAAATATTATCTTTCCAATCTGACATTACATGTGGCTTGAAAATTTTTTCCCAGTAAGAAAAAAGAGTGAGAGATCAGGTTATGCATGGATTTTTGGAACCTGAACAAAGCTTCCCAAAAGGAAAACTACCCGCTTCCATATCTAGATGAAGTATTTTAGGAAGTGAATGGATCCAAAATGATGTCTTTTCTTGATGACTATTCAGGCTATAATCAGGTTATGGTACAAGAAGAAGACAAACTAAAAACAACATTTACCACCAAGTGGGGGAAATTTGTGTATCGCTGAATGTCGTTTGACTTGATCATTAATGGACAAAATTTTTTAATGGGTGATGGACAATGCTTTCAAAAGTTTATTTAGGAAATGAATAATTATCTACATGGATGATCTGAAGGTATTTTAAAAAGACTGAATGGATCATATAGATGACTTATGATGGGTGCTTAAAAGATGCAGGAGCTACATAATCTCACTAAGCCCAAATAAATATGTGTTTGGAGTCACAAAAATAAATTTTTTATGACACATCATCTCTAAGGCTGGGATAGTAATAGACCCTAAAAAAGTGCAAGCCATTCTTAAATTGACCTTGCCAAATAGCCGAAAAGAATTGAAATCCTTTTTTGGAAAGCTAAATTTTGTCAGGAAGTTTATTAGTGGATTTGCATAGATAATAAAACCATTGGATGCCAAGATTGAGTGGACAACCTTGATAAAGAAATCATTCGAAGAGATAAAAAACTTCAATTTCCATGACACCCATTTTAGCTAGCCCATATTACAATGTACCCTTTGAGGTATATTCAATTTCTTCTGATCATTCATGCACAAGAAGCCTCACACAAAACAAAGATGGTGAAAATGAAGGCCAATCGCATTCATGAGTTGTCCTCTCAAAAATGCCAAGATTAGATACCCAAATCTAGATAAAGAGTCATTCACCTTGGTGAAAGTGGTGAAGAAGTTTCAGCATTATATTGTGAGAATCAAAGTGTTTGGCATTGTTCCAAATGCATCAGTGAAGTACTTATTAAATAAAAATGAATTAGGTGAATGAAGAGGAAAGTGAATGATAATTATACAAGAGTTTGATCTTGATATTCATCCTATTAAACTAGTGAGAGGCCAATGCCTAACAAATTTAATGTTAGAGGTGGAAAAAGGTATGTCAGACTTACATGAATCAAGGGATTATTTTAGACATCTGGTATCAAGATGTGATTCATTATCTCCTCCAGAATCACCGCCCAAAAGGATTGAATGGCTAACAAAGAAGAGCCTTGAGGATTAAAAGCAGTTCTTATATGCTGAAAAATAGGTGATTATACAAATGTAACTATGATGGTTTGTACCTAATGTGATTGGACAGGGAAGAAGCAAAACAAGTCTTGAATGATTTCCATGAAAAATATAGCACATGCCATGGGTCCACTGAAGCTACTACCCACTGGATCCTGAGATTAGGTTACTTATGGCCAACCCTATTCAAACACACCAATGAACATGTAAAATCTTTCCATACTTGCTAGACTAGTGCCACCCACAAAAGAAACCCTACAATGCCTTTATAACCGATATATGAGGTGTGTTCGTTTGCCCAATGGGGCTTGGATTTTTTTGGCACCATTATAGAGGTCATAGGTACATTCTAACAACAACATATTATTGCACGCACTAGATGAAAGCTCAAGTACTGAAGAATTGTACTACTGAAGTGGTGAATGAATATTTGGAGGAGTGCATTATAAAAAGGTTTGGTATGCCTTTATATCTGGTATGTGATAACACACCCTCATTTAGCTCTGCTAGACTTACGCAATGGGCTTTTGAGAACTAGATAATTCTCCAATTCTCCACCACTTATTACCCACAAGGAAATGGCGTGGCAAAGTCTACAAATAAAAATTTGAAAACTATAATAAAATTCCTCTTAGATGAAAACCCTAGGGATTGACATACACAATTGAAATATGTCTTGTGGACCAATCAATTCAAAATAAAAATACCTTAGGAACATCCCCCTACCAGCTAGTCTACGGTTCGCTACCCATTTTTTCTATGAACCTATAGGTACTAGTTTTAAAATTTACAGATCAATACGTTGAAGGTTAGGATCAAGTGAAAATACAACTCACGAACCTCCTTAATTTGGAAGAAAAAAGAGCTATGGCTCTCGAGAATGTATCAAAACATCAGGCTATTGTTAAGTGTTGGTTTGACAAAAGAGCCACTATCAAAGCCTTGAAGATTTCTGAACTTGTCCTTATGTGGAAAAATGCAAGAGAAAATCTAGACAACCACACCAAGTTTGAAAGATTGTGGATTGGTCTGTACCAGATAGCGGAAATCTTGAGGGAAAATACTTTCAGAATCAATACTTTGGATGGGGAGTTGGTTCCATTTCCAGTCAATCACCAGTTTCTCAAACATTATTTTGGTTCTTGAAAGAGGGGTTCCCTTTGGTCCCTTGTATCATAGTAGTTTAGGTTGTCCTATTTGTTTGTTTGTTCACATATTTTTCTCTTTGGGTCGTCGTGTTTGGGAGATCAGTGTGTTTTGTTGAGGCTATTCCCAATGAGTGGTCCATCGCAACTGGTTCTCGATAAGAGGTAGAGGTATTTATTACTCAAAATTTCCAAAGAGATGCATTCTACAAGAATTTGTACTCAAGGATCAGAAATGGTGATACCTCTTGCCGACAATCAAGGTAATGCTCGAAAGTTGATTATCCTAAATCATAAGATTTATTAAGATATGATACTAGAGAAAATGATCTGTTGGACACATGTTAGTTAGAGCCAACACTTGCGCATTGAATCGGGTACCAACCAGACCCAAAACCTTCTCCATCTCTAACCTCACAAAAAAAATAAAATCATAAAAGGAGGAAATGAGAAGCAAATTTAATCATTCAAAGTAGTGGTCACCACAGTGATCAAATTCTTATACCAAGGTAGAATAGTCTAAGAATTGCCTAGGTTTTACAAAAGAAATAAAATGAAGGCACTCAAGAAGTAACATACTGAAAGAAAGTGGCTCAAACTGGTCACTAGTCAAGAAACAAGACACAATTCCAAAGAGACTTCTCCAAATACTCCAACTTGAAAATTCATCAGGAGACAGAGAAAGGTGACTCTAGAAATCTCTACCCGGGCTATAGATGTAGCTGGAAGTAGAGTAAGGTTAGATTGGGACTTAGGGGAAAATTTTTTGGGGCTATGAATGCATGACTAGCAGTAGAGATCTTCCCGGGAAGTCCTTGTCAGTAATGTGAAGGTTGGTTTTGGGTGGCATTCATCTAAGTTATCTTTGTCGAAAGGTCAAAAGAATGAACACACAAGCACACACACTAGAAGAAACATTTGAAGGGTTAAATTTTGAGATTTGGTGATAGAATATCTCCACTGATGATTCTTATGTTTGTCTTATTAGAAGACATGCCTCCAGAAGTTGTTTTTCTGATAAAGAAATACCTCGGTCATTTCTCCTTTTGTCAGTGCTATTTTTTGTGGCTCCACAACACACACCCCATTTAAACCCCTTGGCCTAATGGGGACTCCCCTTTTCTCTTTTTAGTATTTTTCCCTTTTTTGGCATTTTAAGAGTCTCTCAGGTTAAGCAGGACCAAATATACGGTGAGTTAGATTGAGGGCCCTTAAGAAGGCCCCCAATAGTTGGGTATCATCTTGGTTTCCCTGTTAGACGCTTCCCCCCCCCTTTTTTTTTTCTTCTTTTAGCTGTTAGCTTTAGTATTTTTTCCACTAAGTCTTTGACTTATTATTTTTTCCCTTTCAGACTTTCAGTGTTTTGTAAAACCTATATCTTTGAAAATTTGTAAGGAAGAAGTTTTTTTGGCCCTTTTTCCCTTTCTCCCTTTTAGACTTTTAGAATTTTGGAGGTCCAGGTAACTCTGAAACACCGAAAGGATGAAGGCCGAGCAATAAAGTGAGGATTAGGGTGTCAAAATTTTGTAGTCTGACACTCCAATGTTTCTTATGTTGTCAGTGCATAGTCTCCCACAAGCACACCAATTGGATCCATGGATGATCCACATCATAGAGAAAATAAAAGGGAGAAAGGTTAGGGTCGATTGTGGAATGATACTGAGTGACAACATAGATTTTCAGTTAGGATAGTTAAAGTGTGACCCCAAGTTCTACATGACATTATATATTGTCTACCTCCTTGCTACTAGAGCCAACTATCTAGGCCTCACCAAGAGAGAGTCATTCAATGACCAAAATGCATGGCCATACACTGTATACCCTCAAGTGGTGAGGAAATAAAAAATGGAAGATGATAGCCCAAAATACTGGATAGTAAATGACACTTTTGTCTTTGCAATCATTAGATCCATTGAGGGAGACTATGCCAAGAGGCTCTCAGAGGAACCTATAGCCAAGGTGAGAACCCTATGGGATTACTAAATTCAGTACAAAATTTTTGCTTACATCTTGGTTTCTGGGAGTACCATTAATCCCAAGAAGTTTCCACGATATCTATCCTACAAAATTGTGTTACTAGAGATAGGCATGAAACTTTTAGATGCCTATGAGGTTATTACGTTGAAGAAGAAGCACTACCATGACTTATCCATCTCCATAGGGGCCCACTCTTGAAAGGATGTAAAGGTCTATAAATCTATAGAGATAGATTGGGATGAGTGACCTCTACAAGAATACAAGTTAATAAGGCCCAGATTTGACCCCATTGGGACATTCAACCACATAGAAGGAATGCATTATCAACATGAGATCATTAAAGAAGATCATTGGATAATTTACATTGATGAATACAAGGTCAGGATCTAGGATTATTGTAGAATTCCCCTTAAAATGGATGAGAATACATTGGAGGTACAAATCCCTCCCAAAGTGTGGGATAAATTCTCAAGATGTACTAGATCCATTGTACAATAAAGATGAAATATATACCCATCCTATTATAAATGCCAAGGTTGGTAGAGATGAAAATGATTCTATTGACTTCATGGATTGACATGTGATTGAACTCACCAAGAGTTGGATAATGAAGCCTTTCAAGTTAGATCTGGTCCCCATGAGAAGGTAGAGAAGGAGAAGGGGAAGAGAGTAAACATCCCAACTTTCAAAGAGACATCTCCCATGCAGTCATAAATAGTTTACAAGAATGAAATGCCTACCACCTATGGTCCTACAAAGAAGAGGACAAATAAGGGAAGATGAAAATATGATAATACACCTCATATTGCAAGATAAGTTGACATTCCAGCTTGAACACTTGGGACCCCTTCCACATCATGAAAAAGTAGGGAGGATGCAGAGCCCCTAGTAAAGGAAAACATTTATAAAATAAAGAGGGCTTAAGTATAACCTCAACTAGAAAAAATTATCAAATAGGAGGTAGAAGAAGATAATGTCCCTTTGGTAAGAAGAACTTGGCAAGCTACCGCGGCTTCCAAAAGAGCACATAAAGTAAGGGTTTCTCAGACCCGTGTGCAAAAAAAGCCAACTAGTTTGGAGACAAGTACAAAAGAATAAATGAATGATGGTGACTTGGGGTAAGATGAATTAAAGTTATCATATTTTGAGAATATTCCCATATTTTTTGACCCCCAAGTCAATTTGTTAACCCAAAGTTTTACTCCACTACAACATCAACACCAATATTCTCCCAAATGCAAGGACAAGTGGGAGGAACTATTTATCAGACACAAGTACCTATCCATCCATCTTTCAATAAAGAACCTGAGTTGCAAAAGGATATAGGAGAGGAGGAGCAAGGAGATGGAGTAGGAAAATAAAAAACATAGCTTGAAGAGGGAGAATTTGAGACCAATCGGGCAACTGAGGAACCCAAGGGTGATGAATCAGTGCAAGCTACTCAAAAGTAATAAATTTTGACTCCTCCACGTCCATCAGTGTTACATGTAGTAGCCAAACATGTATCACCATGAGAGGAGAAACAAGAACCAACTATCAAGTTGATGGTAGAATTATTGGCTGATTCATTTTCTGAGGAACAAAGAGAAGAGACTCTTGAGGATGTGGACAATAAAATGGAAACACAGGATAAATAAAAATAAACATGACCAAATTCAACACCTCCTCAAAAGTATACAACTCCCAAGAATGAACAAAAACATGATGAAGAGGAGCAAGAAGCAGAGCAGACACCAAAAAACTCAGAGATAAGAGAATCTCTAGAGAAGGATGAAGAGGAAAATAAAGGGGATCACAAAGGGATGTTTGTCCTAAGCATAACCCTATATGAGCCTCTAAAAACCTCTAAAAAGCTGAATTGTTTAGATAAAGTGGTACAAACCCAGAGAAGGACATACACCAAAGAAGATATCTATATGCATACATTGGGGAAAAAATTCCACAGGAGGAAGCCTAGCCAAACCGATCAAAGAATGTCATATATAACACAAGATAATAGAGGAAAGTGGAAGGCTTAGGTTACAGTGCCTCCTCCTATGATGAGCATCACAAATTTAAATACAAAGGATTACGTCATAGGGAAATTGATTTAGGGGAACACACTTGAGAAGGTGGTAAGGCACTGGCTACTTGAGGTTTAAAATAATTATTTAAATATTTGGACAAAGATGAGACATTAATTCAGGGTGTCAAGGCACAAGTGGCCACTCTGAAGGATTAAGTAACAATGATAGTTGGTCCTATAAAAAAAGATCATCTGAAGGCCGCATTGCAAGTAGCACTAAAAAATGGAGCACCCCCATAATCTACAAACCCTTTTGTGAAAGAGGCTACATATTGGAGGTCTGAGTTTGAGAGCTTTAGAGTTGAGACTATTCACATGGTTATGAAAGTTTAGAATAATCATCATTGGGGTAAGAGAACTCATTGATCTAATGGAGGGAGAGAAAGGCATAGATGAAAAGGTAGAACAATGGAAGCAAGATCTTCAAGATTTGAAGGTTATAAGAAAGAAATGCTTTCAATTTTTGGTAAAACTATATAAAGGAGCAAAGTTAGACAATTTTGATGAATGAGTCCCTACTATTAGTGTCAGCATGAAAAAATAATAGGAAATATTGGAGAAGATCAAGAAGAGGATAAAGGATGACATTCTATGGTTAGAAGAGATTGAGAAATTCTTTGATGGAATGGATTTGGAACTGTATGAGGATGATAACAAGCAGAAGCTATATTCCACAAAGAACATTATTCAACAGTTTGAAGGTATTGTAGCCGGATTGAACACCAAGTGAGACCTTCAAAATTTTTTTTATTTCAAAGAGGACATGAGCTACATAAGGGAACATATAGAGGAAATTAAAATGTTTAGTTCAAAGGTTACCTCGTTCTAGGCAAGGCAGAAAAGGTAGTTAGAATCTATCAGGCTGCCCAATTTTGATGAAGTACGGGGGATTATAGGGAGATTGCATAAGGTTCATTCAAAAACTCTTCTGGAGGGAAGAGAACCATTTTTGATACTTAGCCATTTTTTTGGGGTTCAAAGTCATTCTTGATACTTAGCCATTTTTCAAATTTTTATTTTTGGAGGTCCACAACTCCAAAAATCTAATGTCATCAAATTTCCAGACTTAGTCATTTTTCAGCATGGCATTTTTCGGAGGTCCACAACTCCAAAATTCATGGGCACGTGTATTCAATTGCATTTTTCACAAAGGATCATTTTTTGGATAGATTGCATGAAAAATGGAGTTCATTTTTTCAAGTCAAGGGGTCTTATACTAGTTACACATCAGATGGGAAGTTGGATCCATGTATTTTGGACGTGATACCAAAGAGAAGATCAATCACGTGCAAACAAGGAGAAGAAACAATGGAAGTGCAGTTCAAACTTCTTCATTTTAGGGGTTGATTCTAGTCTGATTTTGCCTGTATTTAGTATACACATGAGTGAAAATCCATGCAAGCTTATTAGATACTAGTTTAGGAGTAGTTGTGTATTGTTAAACTCTAGATTTATTTTGTTTACACCATGTTTTTTGTAGATTAAACCCTAGCTACAGGTTTCTAATTTATATGTTTAGATTAAATTCATATATATACATATACATATATGAATATAAATATGTATATACATATGCATATGTATATATATACATATACATATGCATATATATATATATATATATATATA
>MU225529.1:662860-678848 GCA_018584345.1 Thuja plicata
TATCTGGCATCTATTTTGCTACCATCCTTGAATCAACCTCCTTCTTAGACTATCAATAGGCTTTAGGAAAATCTTGCTACCATCCTTGAATCAACCTTCTTCTTAGGTTGTCAATAGGCTTTATGCATTTTCAATGCTACTTTTATGAATCAACATTTTTGGCAATCTATTAGGATATAACTCAATTATAGAAGATAATTAAGTCCTTCTCTATTAAGAGACTTGATGCTTCAATGGTTAAACTGAAACACTATGACCTATTTCTAATGCAACTTGAATTGCAGATTTTTAGATCTATTTAAGTATATTACCTCTCTGATCAATGTATCAATTCAATTATTTATGCTCCACACTTTCTACTCTGTGATGTTGTGCTTCATTGTTCATCGGTGTCTGTAGAATTCTTTAGCTCTCCTTCAACTTGATTGATCAGGACTGTATGAAGTTATTCTTCATCAGTTTCTCTTTAGCAGCCTCTTTCTATTCACTCCCCTTCCCATGTATGTGATTGCTTATGTCAATGAATTATGCTTGTCTCTTATATAGACATGATATTCCTTCATTCTTGATTCTTGATTCTTGATTCTTGGCATGAAAACTAATCCATCCAATTTGATGTACAACTTTAACTCCATATTTATCTCATAGTTATCTTCTTACCAACTGTACAAATCTTCTTTAAATCAATTACTTAACTTTGGTCTAATAAAATAACTAGTTAAGTCTATCCTTAAGCTCTGCCAACTAGATATTTTGTCATTTTTAGAACTCTCTGTTCTATTGGTCAACTCTGCAGTTAGTCATTGGTGACAACTACTAGTTCCGTCGGTGTAACTCTAGTCAGCTTCAGGATCTCCATCCATTGGGCATCATTGGATTTTTCTCATCGGGCAACTCTGTTTTCATCTCGTCAGGCATCCTGTGATTTTGCTTTGTTGGGCAATACTGTCTTCTGCTCGTCGGTTATCACTATGACTTTTGTTCTTTGCCTTTTTCGATGGTGTACACTCCATTGGTGTTGTCTGTCACTTAGTGAATACTTGACTTTTATGCATTGCTAGAAGCATAATCTCTGTTCCATTGATCCTCTCAAGTCTTTGGCATTATGTACATGACCATACAAATGATATCAAGTTGACATCAATGACAATACAAACCATTAACTAATTTAATGCCTTGCATTATCTTCAACTTAACATTATCAAACAAGAAATCAGTTACATGTCATCACCAATGTGGGATTCACAGGTCTTAAATTTTGTCGAAAATGTTTTGTGCCTTCTTTTAAAGGAATATCATGTTGGAAGATATATTCTCTATATGATTTCAAATCATCATAAGACCATGCAAAAAAATGCTTATATTTCTTGAGAAGACCAACTAACAATTTTTTAAGTTTAGGAGACAACCTTTTACCAATATATATCCTTATAGGAGCTTCAACTATCCATAAATTCACTTCTTCCAAATCCTCTGGCTTGTTCATAGTCTTTTTAGAAAAGGGATTTTCCTTATTATCAAAAGCTTTCTCAAGCACAACTAATCCTTTTGGAACCTTATTTGTTTCAGCTGTAGGACATCCTTACCAAATATAGTATCTCTACCATCCAAGGTCTCTACATATCCAATGAAATTCATCTCTTTATTTCTAAAGTTTGATTCACAATATAAAAATCCCAAAATATCCAAATCATCTTCTAAGACCTGCCAAATTTCAACATTGTTTGGTATGGAGGGCCTGGATTGAATCTCTATTTTGGAGATTCCTTCAAATGTGATGTCTTCTGGTCTCAAAGCAATATTGGCCAAAAAGTCTTCCTTTTTGTTCTAACTTCTATCCATCCAGTCAATGCCAAATACATCAAAGTTTTCCACTTCATCCCAAACTACGTTTTTGTATTGCTCTAGTCTCTGATTCTTTGAAGCATACTTGGACCTTGTTTGAAAATTTACCAATTCAAAGTCTCCAATTACTCTGAGATTTTTTTTTTAATCTTAGGTCTTTAGGCTAACCTTAATCCTATTAACAAAGCCTCATACTCTGCAACATCATTGGTACATGTGAACAACAAAGTGAAAGAGAATTTGAAAGTCTTGCCACTAGGAGCTATCAACAAAATTCCTACACCAGCTCCTTCTTTTGAGCTTGCCCCATCAAAATACATAGTCCATAAATCACGTTATTCTACAAGATTATAATTTTCCTCAGATGAACGTACATGCTAGAATTCTCCTTCAACCTTCCTATCTTGTAATTAGAAAGAACCAATATCAGTGTCCAAGAAACAAGTCATATTTTCATCTTCATTTTCCTCAATTATGTGAGGAGTTCTAGTTTCCCTCGATACGTTAACATTTTTACCAGCAATATCAAAATTTGCAAAAGATAAGTCACATTGAATACTTCCTCCCATTGAAGCACTCCACTTTCTTGATAATATCATTCCATATTGGGGAGGAATATCAATCACTAAGACACTCATTGTTAGCACATTTTCTGGATATGTAACTAGTCTATAAGGTAGAGATTTAATAGTACCTATGATAGGTACCTCTCTATAATCCATTCCCTAACATCTTCCATGGGGAGTATCAACTTGAAATCCCATTGATTTCATTATCTTTGCAAGCATAACAGTGTTAGATGCTCTTGAATCTATCATGAAATCTTTTAGCATCTTACCATTGATAAATAAAGTCAAGAAAAAAGGATCCAAAACCCCCAAGGGAGTTTTTAAATGATTTGTATTCAAATAAATATGAGAGATTTTGAAACAATTTTTTTTGATTATTTCCCCTTATTATCAGATTTATCTTTTATATTTTCCATTTTCTCATTCTTTTTTGGCTTCTAAATCCTTGTGGAAGAAATGCTATTTACCCACGTCAAAGTCTTTTCTTTATGTTCCTCAATCCTCATCATTTCTAATAGTGGAACCTTGACAGTGATCTGTGATAACAACTACCCCATATCAACAAGGTTGTACATTATATAAGAGATGTCTTGTTTCATAGTAACAATACTTTCACCTTCAACTTGAGTAGCCAAGCTTGGCTCAAATTTTTTCAATCCTTTTGAAGAGGAGAAACATTTATCTCTGGAATCTTTGTTTTTAGCTTGTAGACAACATTTGGACTATTAGATTGATCTTCTTTCCTAACCTTTATTCTTTTGACACCCTCAACAAGTTTTTCCTTTTCTTGTGTCTGCTTAGTGTCCACTTGTTTTCCTTAATAAAAATACTAGCTAGTTTTCCATCTGTATTATCAAATTTTCTATTTCTCAAATTAGAATTACTCCTTGCTCGAGTAACCATGTCTGTAATGATTTGTGCAATCTCTTCATATGAAGCTCTTCTTAATACAATGGGTTCCTTAACCCTAGAAACATTGCATCCTATGTCACTAATCTCTTCTTCTTCTTGATTAGATGGAGCCATTTCTTGGTTTTCAGTTTCATCATCAGATTCTTCTTCACCCCTCAAGTGTCAAAAGGTCATTTCACAACCGCTATGATCATACAATTCATCTCCCTCTTCCCCTTCTTGTTGTGATTCATTTATAGATATATTCAAGGAAACAACACAATAGCCAGGATCGTGTGGGGATTGAAAAGATATACACCATGAAAAATCATTACATACATTAAAAGAGGTTCTTTGCAGAGGATCAGGAGTCTTATCATTAGACTTGTCTTTATTTTGTGGGAGAATAGGTTTCCATCCTTCCACTGGGTGGTTTATGAGTAATTTTGCATTCTTGGTTGCTGATTAAAATTTCTAGTGAATGGCCTATCATTTCCTGGAGCCCTATTATTTTTGTTTTCTCCAGGCTTCAAATATTTTATGGAATTCAAAATATTCTTCATGTTAATCTCCTCTTTAGGTTTCACATTAGAAGGCCTATCTAATTCTTTCCTAGCAGGCTTCCATTCCTCCCTTCTACCCAATTTTCCCAAAACTCTTCTATTAGTCTCAATGTTAACAACTATTTTTTAAGCTTCTCTGGTGTTTCTAGGATTATTGTCACTAAGGAGGTATCCCATTTTGGAATAAAAAAATATTTAGATAGTTGGAAAGACAAACCTTATCATCAAGCCTCATAACTCGGAAAGTTTTATGCATGACCCTTTGAAATCTTATGTTGAATTCAACAACATCCTCATTTGGATTTTTCTTGATGTTATTGAACTCATTCAAAATTAATCCCTCATTTGTCTTGTCACAATATTTATCCTTAAATCAATCCTTTAGTTCATCCATAGACCCCACAGAATCATAAGGTAACCCTCTAAACCAATCCCTAGCATCTTCAACTAGAGACTAAACAAAAATTTTCATCAATACATCCTCATGTACAATCTTTTAGTCATCCATCATATCAATAAACTTCTTCAAATGATCCTAACAAGTAATAACATTATTTCCAGCAAATTTGGGATGTCTCTCTCTAATTTCATTTGGGAGTGCATTAGGATACTCTGAAATGCCAAGAAAATAAAATTGTTTGTACCTTTCTGCATGGGATGACCTCCTTTGAAATGGAATATCAGTCTGAGAAGTAGATGCCCTGACATTTGATGTTGTAGCTACTTCAGCACCAGCATGAGAAGGATGAGTAGACTGCTTGAGAAAATCAACCTTATTCTTTGTCTCTAAAGAAATAGCTTCCAATTATGCTTTTGCAAGCTCTTTAGCTATAATTTCTTTCTCCATTATAGCCCTCTAAAGATCAATGTCCAATTTAGAGATTTGATCAACTAGAAACTCATGAATTTTAGGCTCATTTATTTTAACCCCTGTCATTCTTTGTTTTCCCTTATCCTTGGGGCTTTGAAAATCAACTACTTGATGGATGATAGGTTCCTCTTCAACTCTCTCAAGTTCATCAACATTATTTATTGCCATCAGGTTCAACAATTGCCTTTTTAATTGATCATTTTTGATATGCTTTTGTCTTATCTTATTTTTCTTTTTCTCTTTGTTGTCTGATGACAATCTACTTCTAGATTCTTTTCCTCATTTCAACAACTTCTTCATCAAGACCTTTTGAATCTGGGAGGGTGGTGTCAGATCCCTCCTCCTCTCTTTCATTAGGAGAATGATAATCTTCATATGCACCTAATACCAAGTCTGTAGCCTCTTCATATTATGATGCATTTACTTCATGGATACGTTGGACTGGATCTTCTATCCTTGTATCCCTCTTTTGTCTCCCAATTTGAGAAATATCTCTGTTATTCTTATCTTTCCTTGGCTGATCAGCTTTAGATTAAATTGGAACTCCATCTTCCAGTTTGTCTTTAGGATGTTGTCACACCCAAGATCTGGTATTTCTATTACTCATATTGAGAAAGTGTGTATAAAATACTATTTGTTACTTAGCACTGCTGTAGAGATTTCTCAGAGTTGCCACCCAAAAAAGGATGCAAAAATATAACACTAACATATATGAATATTACAATAAGGGAGCTCACTAGGAAAAACAAAGCAACAAGGGTCTAAACAAGAGTAACTCTATGCTTCCAATGATCAACTTACTGATCATTTATGACAATATACCACATCTCCTCAGAAGAGTCACCATTTTTTTGGTGTTTGAAAATGTTTATGCTTTGAAAGCTACTAATATACCTTGAAATTCATTTTAAGAGGTGTTAGCTCCAAGTATGGAAAGATCTTCAAGGTAAATGGACCGACTATAGGGACACAAATGCCCTCTACACTTATGGCTCTACAAAACCAAGGTGGGTACACCTAATCCAACTCAACATACAACTCTTTACAACTCCTTATAACTCTAGATTTTAAACAATAGATAATGGTAAGAAAGTACTAAATGTTAACCACACATTCATTGACTCTCCATTATCATGCAGGATATACAACTAATAACCATAAAACATGAAATAACTTTAAGATGGTTTTGATGCTTAAAATGGGTAGAATATAGCCAAACCCAATCAAACATGTATCTCAATAGAATGTACTAGTTCTTGATCAGTTCCTTATCCATTGGGCAATACCTCAATAAAAATACTGAAAACTCAAACTAACTTACTTGGCAAAGACTCATAACCATAAACACAAGTAACCCAGACCATACACTTATTACAATATCTTTATGTAGACAAACCAAATGATCCTATGTCATATCCAAAGCATTTAAGTTGATCCTAGATCAAATATAAGGAATAACAACATATGCATAAATAAATTCTATGTAATGAGCCATAAAACTCACAACTCAAAAGGTAAACACCAAGGACAAACTTAAATCTGAGAAGACTTATCAAATTGATTAAGGAAATACACCATTCAATAATATGCAAAAATTTCATAAGAATTTCAATTCTATCTTAATACAGTATAAAAACAAGTTTAGTGTATCCCTGACTGGAAACAAGTATGGAGCCTGATGCTTTCCTATACTTTCCCAATTCTCCCAACCCTTCCTAAATGATCTTGGAAATCCCTTTATAGAAAATAAGGATTATAACAAGCCTCATATCATCTAGGGTTAGGGAAAAAAACTAAATTACAAAGAAATAACTCCTCCAACCACTAAACTATTCTTCCATCAAGTTGAAAATGCTTTTTCTTTCATTCCTTCCTATTCAATCTGATCTGCAACCGCCATCCAACTTGGGAATTTGAAAAATAGTCCTTTAGGGTTAATAAAAATCTTACAAATATGATTAGAACCCTAAGATATCATTTATCATCATAAATGCACTCTGAGGATATTTGAAGCAATTAGATCTCATCTTAACAACATCCTACGACTGCATAAAAATGACCCAGAAGATCATATTGATAAATTTATTGCTTTTTTGTATAAGACAGTGCACCGCTTCAAAACATTGATCAAAACAATTTAAAAATTTGAAAATCGGTGGCAATGGCTACAGGTGGCATTAAAATCTCCATCGACGGTTAAGATTCAAATCTTTATGCAACTTTAAGACATAGCTGTAGATCACCTTTTAAGTTACCCACGAGCCAACAATTTGATTTGGACACGCGTCACACTATCACGATGCCTCGATGAATATCCTTTGATAACTTTTTGTTTGAGGATTAGCACCCTCTGCATGATCAAACCATATCTAATTGTATAGTAATCTCCTTTAGCCTGGATACCTTTCCACATGTTCGCCTGTCACAAACCCATAATGGATAATATCCTACATCTTTACATCTACGAGATCACACACACCTTGCGATGAAAACAAATCTAATGGTCCCATCAACTTTCCTTCATCTTTGATCTTAGTAGGAAACATGGCACAACATGATGCCTTGATGAATAAATATTGGTCATCTTCCCTTTGAGACTTTATGCACACCATTAGATCATCCTTGATGTACCAGAATATTAACTTAACCGCAGTCATAACCCAGTCCCACCAACTACTACGTGGTGCAAAAGCATGAAGCCTCAAACAATAATCTTCATGCATCTTTTCTTAATGATAAAATGCCATTTTTTAGATGTGAATAGATCTAACCATCCATAAAATACCTCAGTAAACCAACATCTTTGGGCCCAGTTACCTCCACGTGGCGCAAGGGCGTGATTCTACGATTGATAAGAAAAATTCATCTTTGGCATAGTGGAATCATGCAAACTACATGATCAAATCAGATCAGACAAATCCTAAAAACTTTCTATAATCCTGACCACTTTCCACATGGCTCTTAGTCACATTTCCATGAAGGTTTAACTGTTGCGCGTCTATTGATTATGGAAAAATTCTAACCAATGGATCAAAAGGGATCTGATAGTGTAAGATATTTGCCACTATCTGTTGAACGAGGGACACTTGGCATCACAACATGATGCCTTGAAATATAAAGAAACTACATCTTGCAATCAAGGGATCATACCAATGGTCAGATGAAAAGGAAAATGATCGACAAATGTGAAAAAGAATGATGCCGCGGGACTTAGGAATTTAGGCTTAGGATGAAATTAATACACCACCCCGATAGGATACATGACTTAAAGTGATGGCCTTGCTGATAAAATCATTCAAATACATGGGTTTAAGTGATTTTAGTGGTTCAAAAAGGTAACAAAATTTTATAAGAAATGCATGAGACTTAGGGTTTTTTGACTAAAATGAACCAAGGGTTTAGGGATGGCTTGTTGTAGGGTTTAAGAACTAGGCCTACAACTTGTAGAAAGATGCTAGAGGAACTCCATTGAAGCTGTAAGACATATATATATATGTATGTATTTGTGTGTTTTTTATATATGCATGGAAAATGTTGTATATATATATATATAACCTTCTAATCCAAGACAAGGAGATCCCAATTGATTAACTGAAAGGAGACAATCAATAAAAAAAGGAATCAACTGGTTATTGATGAAGAGGGGAAGGGGACATAATTTATTAATTATAAATTAAAACAATAGATCTGAAAGATTAGGATGAAATGAAACACTTATCTTGAAATGTAGCAGATCTGAAAATTGCTGTTTTTTGGTGTCTGTATTGGGTTTTTGGAAATTCTACAACCTACCCTGGCCTGAAAACATAGAGACAGAGAAAACCCAAGAATCATTTTGTTTTCTGGGCAAGGTTGACCTTGACTCAAATATGGGGGCACAATTGTACCCCTTTATGTTTACCTTGAATTGCGCTGCTCTGATGAAAATTCTGTTTGTGGATCCTGAAAGTTTGCCAAAAAGGGTATCTGAATCTGCTCTGTAATTTTCTATTCCGTACATGTATCTAAAATAAAAATGGTTTTTTTGTTGGGGGAGGGGTTTGCATTAGTCAAACCATGATTTAGGAGTGAACCTTGAAATCAAAATTGAAATAGAGAATGCTAGCAAGTAGTAGAAGTAGATCTAACAACGAAGCTATGATATTCAATAGATATGCAATTGTATTTCAAATGTAACGAAGAATGTTAATATGAAAGATTAGAATCAACATTAAAAACCATAAATGTAAATCAAAACCTCCATGATTATATGCTTGGAATCCACCTTGAAGGAATAATGAATGAACCTTGAGGATGCAAAAAGGATCTTGAAGGAAGATCACACCACCATGATGGATAGATCTAGGTTTGAATGATGAATCTTGAATACTTGAACCAAATCCCTTCAAAGGCTTGAATGCTTGAATTCTTGATCTTCAATGGAGAAATTTAATGCTTGAGAAGACTTGAAAACCTTGACTGAATACTTGGAAGATTGAAAGCATGTAGAAAAATGGATGCTTGAAAGTAGACTATTTACCTCCAAGTAGATGCCTGAAAGTAGATGATCGCGTTGATAGATTATGCGTAGATGATGGAAAATGAGAGGAGAAGGCTTCCTTATATACTAGTCTAAGGAACAAACTTCTAGAGAGGCTGACATATGAGAAATAAATTCCAATTAGGCTCATACTCCTAGAAGTGGACCTATATTAAATATATTTTAAAGATTTGCCACTTCGAAGTGTGAAATAGCTGACCCGAAAGTGGGAAAATAAAATTTTGAGTTTCCCCCCGCATCTGGCACACTTTGCAATGAAAAATGGGTACCTGGGTCAAGGTCAAGGTTGACCTTGACCCAGAGGGTTAAGACCCCTGGAAAATATGCCAAGTGGGGAAACAGTGCCCAGAGAGGCCCAATCAGGGTTCTAAACAGGCACATAAGATGGAAAAGGGGCAGAAATTAGAGGACAATATGATAATGGACCAAAAAACCCCCTAAGGAGGGCTAAATAGTCTTAACATGGAAGCGATTCCATTTTAAGATGATACATTAAGTCCCCACTTTAGAGGGAGTATGGAAATCAAACATACTCGCGGTAAAGTTAGAATACAGACTCCAGTAGATCGCAACAAGGTAGAACATCACTTAGTCAAGGAAATGAGCCCCCAGGCCAAGGATTCTAAGTCAACATACATGCATAAGGGCACATAAACAAAGAGAAAACAAAGACAAAGCTAAAGGACAAAAAAGAAGAGGTGTTAGTACAAAAACA
Organism: Thuja plicata; assembly: GCA_018584345.1. Classification (NCBI taxonomy): domain Eukaryota; kingdom Viridiplantae; phylum Streptophyta; class Pinopsida; order Cupressales; family Cupressaceae; genus Thuja; species Thuja plicata. Next base: position 672,855 of record MU225529.1, read on the forward strand.
AACCCAAATCAACTAGCAAAGGAAACCTTGCTAATAAATGCTTCCTATATTAATATCATATTTGGAAAGCTATCATAAAAGAATAAATGACTACATAAGAAAGACAAGAGAAACACTATAAATAACGTAGGTTCATGATCTAATCCTACTATCATGAAAGTGAAAGAGAGAAAAGAGAGAGTGATTTCCTCGCCCAGTAAGATGCCCACCTTACCATGAATCACCAAGGAGGGAGAGCCCAACAGGTAGCCAAACCTGATAGTTCACCCAAAAACTGTACTTTGTAGTTGTAATGTGTATTCTGAAAGCTTTTGGAATACCCATAGATCCACATTATTGTATCACTATGAAATATAAATTGATGACATGTAACTGATTAAATGTTTGCAGATGTTATGTTGATCATCGAAATACAAAAATATAATGCAAGACATTAAATTAGTTAATGGATTGTATTGTCATTGATGTCAACTTGATATAATCTAAACGGTTATAATCAAAGTGTCAAAGACTTCAGAGAATAAGAGAGAAAAGGATTATTCTTTCAGTAATGCATAAAACTCAAGCATTCACTATATGAATTCAAACACCGATGACTAGTAGAACCCAATAGACAGAGATCATTGAAAGTACAATCATAGTGATGCCCAAGAAAGAACACTAACGAGAATTACTAATGAGAAGAATCACAAGCATAACTGACAACCAAAATCATAGTGTAAACCAATGGAGAAGCCCGAGGAGAACTAGAGTATTGACTGGAGCTAACAAGAGTCAAAACACCAAAATTAACTCAAGTTTAGAAATGAAAAAATATCTAGCTTGGAGAGCTAAATATAGACTTAACTGGTAGTTATCATTGTTTTCATCGACAAGATAAAGCCAGAGATAAGTAAAGGATTTAAAGCTATTTTGTCCAGTTGGCAAGAATATCTCTGTGAGATAAAACAAGATTTTTGCTTTAAATCTGATTGGCTAAGATTGTGGATCACACCAAGATCAAGAAAATCAAGAACCTAACAACGGTGATATCATGTTTATAAAGAGACAACTTAACTCATTATGAATAGAGGGTGATTGAATGAAAAAAGAGGATGGTGAAGAGAAACTGATGAAGAGCAACTTCATACAGTCCTGATCAATCAAACTAAGGAAAGAGCTAAAGTTTTCTATGGATACCAAGCAACAGAGCACAACATCACCGAGCAGAACAAAAGTGGATCAAAGGTATTAAAAGGGATATATTGATCATATTAATTCTATGAGCTTACAATAGATCTAAAAATATACAAGTATAAGTTGTATATGTGAACAGATCATACTATTTCAGTTTAACCATTGATTCAAAAAGTCTCTTAACCAAGTGGGATTTAATGATCCTTTATGTATTGAGATACATCCCAAGGAGTATCAAAAAGTTTGATCATGAAGATAGAATGAGATTCCAGATACCTATTGACAAACCAAGAGTGTGTTTGATCAAGGTAGCATAGAGATGCCCGATATCAAGTGACAGACTAAAATTTTAAATCCTCTAACAAGGTCATACCTAACAATGTGTTTGTAACCTTTAACAAGGTTGAATCTTCACTAAACTCACTTTAGAAAAGTGAAAATTTTGGGTTACCGGTCCCAAGTGGTTTTTCCCTTAATAGGGTTTCAACATTAAAAATCCATGTGTCAATGTGTTTATGAGTCATTACTTTAGTGTTTTACATTACACATAGCTTAACTAGATTTATTAGTATACTCTAGATAAATTACTGTCTTTCGGTAAATTAACAGACTGTTATTCGGTAAAAATAAAGAATAAGGTTTAACAAATCATTCTGAGCAGTTGTAATTTGATAAGTATATTTGAAGGAATTTATCTTATAGGACTGAAGATAACTAGAGGCTAAATATTGTGGTACTAAGTTTTTGGGTTAATTAATTGTAATATTTTTGAGGCCACTGATTCACCCCCCTCTCAATTATTACTAACAATTGGTATTAGAGCTTGTGTGCTTAGAAAGGGAGTTTAATAGCTCAAGCAAAAGATCACAAGTTGGACAAACAAGATGTGCCCAATTTGAAAAAAGACAACTTTGCATCATTCAAAAGTAGAATAAGACTCCACCTATCAAGTATTGGAAATGATGTTACTCAATACCTTGATACTAAATATGTCTTTCCTATAGGACCTCACACTCTTGAGAAATTAAGAGTAAAGCATGAGCATAATTGCATAATGATAGAACTTGCCTCATCACTCCCCGATGCTGAGTTTGAAGATGTCAAAACCCGCACCTCTGCAAAGAAAATGTGGGATAAGTCTAAGCTGGTACATGGAGGAGATGCTAATGTACTAAGAGAAAAGGCAGAAAGCCTAAGAGGGAGGTTTAATGACCTAAGGATGAAAGAAGGAGAAAATATCACTCAGTATAGCTGCATAATCAAAGATGTAGTCAATGCTATCTAAGGATTTGGAGGTGTACTTGAAGAGGAAACAATGGTAAGTAAAATATTAAGAACCTTACTACCTATATATGCTATTAGAGTTTCTTCTATTCAAGAAATGAGAGCAGTTACAAACAATATAGTTACTCTAGATAGTCTGATTGGTAGACTGATTTTATTTGAGATGAATAACTTTGCTGATTGTGTCTTACCATCTATAGAGTCTGCATTCAAATATTATTTAAAGATAAGTATCTCAAGTCATAGACATGCTATTAGAAATGATAGTGACACTGATAATGGGGATCAAGGACTTGATGAGATTGAAGCACTAATGGCCAGAAGATTGCATAGAGGAAAAGGTAGATACAAAGGTAAATTACCAATTGTATGTTTCAATTGTAAAGAGGTTGGACACTTTGCTGTAAGATGTCCAAACAGAAGAAAAGATGACAGAGGTAATGACAGATCATATGAGAAGAAGTTTGATAGAAGTGATAATAGAGATTACCGAAGCAATCAACAATCTGGAAAGAGAGATACCTAAGACTACAAGGACAAAAGGAAGAAAAATTGTTACCTAGATGAGAATAGAGCTGATGACACTGACACTGAATCAGAAGAAGACATTGAGATGGTATTTGCAGCCATGAAGGATGATTCAGATGAAGGAGAAAGGTATGTAGAAACTGCACTCATATCTAAAGTTAGTAAGAATGATGTCTGGATCATAGATAGTGGCTAAACTCACCACATGCCTGGTGATAAAAAAATGTTTGAGAGTTTTGAATACTATAATGGTGGTTCAGTAAGAATGGGTAGTGATACACCTTGTCTAGTTGAAGGTAAAGGAACTATAATGTTGAATAACCTGATCAAATGTGAAAATTCCTACTGGGTAAAAGGAATAAATTATAATCTGTTAAGTGTTTCACAACTAAAAAATACAGGTCACCGAGTGGCATTTGAAAATAAGAAGGCAAAGATATTCAATGAATCAGGAAGGTTGATTAGAACCGGTGAGTAGACAAAAGATAACCTTTTCTATCTTGATGACATTAACACCACTTGTTGAAGGGATAGAAATGAAGACATATGGTTGTGGCACAAAAGATTGTGTCATGTGAATTTTGAAAACATGATAAAGATAAGCAACAAAAGGAATGTTAGAGGCTTACCGAGCATGACTAAGCCCGAGCATATCATGTGCAAGAATTATCAAAAAGGTAAGATGCCAAAGTCTAGTTTCAAGAGTAAAACCCATACATCTAATGCAATTCTAGAATTAGTCCATACAGATCTATGTGGACCCATGAAGACAAAGAGATACTATGGAGATAGGTATTTTATTCTTTTTGTTGATGATTATTCTAGAATGATGACAATCATGTTCTTAAAAGATAAATTAGAAGCATTTAAGATGTTTAAATGGTATAAGGATATGGTAGAAAAACAAAGTGAAAATAAATTGAAATGCTTAAGGTCAGATAGAGGAGGGGAATTTACTTCAGATGAATTCACTAACTATTGCAATGAGCTTGGAATTAAAAGATAGGGTTCTGCACCAAGAACACCACAACAAAATGGAATTGTTGAAAGGAGAAACAAATCAATTGTTGACTGTGCAAGAATATTGATGATTGATAAAAGAATCACTCAAAATTTCTGGAGGGAAGATGTCAGTACTTCTGTCTACACATTAAAAAAAGTACAATTGAAGGACACAAAGAAGACACCCTATGATTTGGTATGGTCATACACCCAATGTAATTTACTTCAGAATCTTTGGTAGTCAATGTTATATTTTGAAGGATGATAGAAATGGAAAACTTGACTCCAAAAGTGATGAAGGTATCTTTCTAGGGTAATCAACCAAAAGCTAGGATTATAAATGTCTTAACAAGTCATCTAACAAGATCATTGAAAGTGAAAATGTTAAAATAGATGAATTTCTAGAAAAGAATGATAAAGAAAGCAGAAGAGAACCAGAGGAATACAACAAGTTTGTTTATACAGAACCTGACACTCTACCCGAGCAACATTGTATCGCTCCCAAGTGACAAAACATTGTGTAACACCCCAAAATTGGCACCTTATAATCCTAATCAATTTTTGTACGCTCCTTAAATTTTCTCATCATCAAAGTCCTACTGTACTAGGCAAATTCTCTTCCTAATTGACTTTAATTGACTGAGTCTCAAATGCAGGAAACCTAAATTTGCATAAATCTGACACTATATTTAATTCCTAAATTATCAAGGCTTATTAGCTAAAAATCTCTATGATTAATTAATTTAATTCTAAAGTCCTAAGTGCTTTTAAATTAAATTAACTCCACCCCCTTTAGCTAATACACATAAAAATGAATTGACTAGTTATTTAATTGATTGAATGGATTATCCTCAAAAATAATTCCATAATTTTATATGAAAGGTCACTCATGTGGAAATAATCCACTCTTTTAATTAAATAATTCATGCTTTTTTGTCTCAATCTCAATCCCTGAAAATGAAGAGGCAACTGTTTGTTTTCAAGAAACTCTTCACCCTCTTTCTATGGTTTTTCTATATATTGGCCATCTTTTTCTTCATTTGAGGGGATGAATTGGAGAGCATCAAAACTATAGTTAGATTTTACCTTATTGTTATCATGCTTTTATGCTTTTTTTTGCATAATTAGATTAATTTCATTTGGATTAATAACATGTTGATGTTTAATATAGTTTGCTTACATATCTAGTATCTTAATTTCATTATCTTTCAAGCTTTCTAGATTAATAGCATTTCAATTCTAGATTAATGACAATTCATTTCTAGATTAATTGCATTTTATTTCATAGATTAATGGCAATTTTCTTATCTCCCATTCTTTAGAAATCCTCCATGTTAGCAATGGTCAAGGTTGTTGGCTCTCATTCTGAGAGTAAATTTGACATCCCCAACTAATTAGGAGGCAACAAGTTGCTTCAATCAAATTAGCAAGGGGTAAAAGCACAAAGTTGTGTTACGTTTCAGGACCACTTATCAGCACAGCTAAATTTGAGTATTTCTAAATAAAAATTATTTTTTGTCAAACATATGGTCTAGCTAGATTCATTCTAGCTAAGCTAGATAAGTGGTTAAACTTTTCCAATTATAAATATCTATTAAATGCATGATTTATACCAATTACCAAAGAAATAAAATTATTTCAGAAAATTGATGTTTCAATAACCCCTACTCTTTTTAATGATATTTTAAAAATATATAAAAAATACCCTTTTGTAGAGCTCAGAGTAAAGATTATTTTTATATAAAGTTATAATATTTTTATTAGATCTAATATATTATAATTTCAAAATACAACAAGTTGGTATTTTAACATTCGAGAAGATGTTGCTTCAAATAAATTAAAAAAATAGTAAATCATATCAAAAAAATTTAAAATTAATATTTAACACTAGAGGAGAGAGTCCTCTTCAAGAATATGTATTTTTTTTCTGAATGGTGTAGATTTGATAGGGTAAATTTGGAGGGAGATGAAAACTGTCGATTTCAGATAAGTTCAACTTTGAGC
>MU225529.1:682507-698818 GCA_018584345.1 Thuja plicata
TAATGAAGATGCCTTAAGCCTATGTCTCCTCCATGCCTTATTAATGCCCAAGGCATTAATGGTTCTTACACCACCATTAATGAGTCCCTCAACTCATTAATCCACCTTCTCTCTCTCTCTCTCTCTCTCTCTCTCTCTCTCTCTCATTCTTCTATAAATAGAAGCCATTTTTGAGAGAAAATAATCCTTCATCTCATATTCTAAATGTAATGTTATGCTGTTAGATTAATCTTAGATTCATATTTCACTTTATAATTCATGCTTTTACATTGTTCTTATTTCCATTCTTAGAGCTAGAATGCATGTTTTCTCATCATTTAGCTTGTTTTAAACTAAAATCCTTCATGCTAGGTCGTATATGTCACTGATTGTAGCATAATCTAAGGGCTATTATGTTACTAATCACACTCTTCTTAGTTATAAGGCAATAGGTCGATATTAGTTGGTTTTACATTTTTATCTAACTTTTTTGAGCTAATGCAATGACTTATTGATGTGTTGTCTCTCTTATTAGGTACAAAATATACACACACATTTTTGGCGCCCACCGTGGAGCTAGATTTTTGACTTGGCCTCATTTTAAATCAATTTTTCACTAATTTTCATGCCTAAAAATCTGTTACAAGATTGTTTTTGACCTTTCAGGATCACATTCAGGATACGCCATCGCATCGCAGAAAATGAGGCTCACATCCAGGATTTCCTAGGTCATTTTCAGTTTGGGCTCGCATCTGGTAAGCATGGGATCACATCTAGTAAGGAAGCTCACATACAATATACTGCATCGCATTCAGTAGAATTTTAAGCTTGCATTTGGTTAGAAAGTTTGTGCATTCTATTTGCCTAACTCTAACATTTCAACAAATTGTGTTTTTGGTATCTTGCAGCTTAACAAGTGTTTGCAAGTTGTTTTTGGAGGTTTTCATGGGAGTTGATCTAAACAGATACTAACTCAGTTTTATAGGTTGCCAACCCCCCATCTTGACTTCTATTTTCCTTGCTTTCCAAATTAAGATACATATTCCAATCTATCACTAAACTGACTAGAGGATTATGCTCTTTCCCTTTTTAGGAAAATCAGAAACTCATACATCAGTTTATGGATTGAACAGAATTTGGAGTTAACTGAAAAAGAAAACACATCATTTAATTTGATTTGGAAACAATAAATGAACAACACAAATCACTAAATATGTGGGATCAAAGAACAAGTTCAATCGTATAATTTCTTTTTGGATTAGTAATTGAACAAGCAGCTCACTAAATTTTGTGGTTAATTGAACAAGGCAACTTTCCTTTTCAAGCATCCTATTTTTCTTAAATAGGAACAAACTAAATTGAGCTCAACACTATAAACTTTATTTTACGTGTTATGGGAGAAAACGGTTTAGATTAGGAGAGTATGCTCTTCTTCTTTGGAAGAATCAGAAATTTGGACATCCAAAGCTCGCCAATCCTTGTTACATACATTTAAACAGTAGAGGGCCTGTCGGTTGAGGAAAAAATCTCCCAGGAACAACCCAAGGGAGGATAGGTTTTATGCCAACCCTTCCAACTCACTATAAATAGTTGCTTCCTTGTAAGCCAAAGCCTCGGAAGACAGAACTAGTTTTGTTCTTAGAATTTTGACATCTTTCCTTGAACATATCTAGGTATATGTAGAGCGGAGCCACTTGAATCTTGCTTGCGAGACTACATATTTTTGGGTACTCATAGGGCTATACGCCTGAATTTTGCCTTGTGCAATTCTATGGGGGACAGTTTTGAACGGATTGCCCAATAATCTACAACAACTTCAATTGAAAGAATTCTCAATTCTTCCCCAAAAGGGTGATAATCTTTGTGCAAGGCAAAAATTAATTGCCCCAAGACACTCGTCATATATTTTCGTCACTTGCGTTTGGAGTCGGCTAATACAGTTTCATGACTTGAGCCATTGCGTGGTTGGTGATGGCTGTATTCTAATTAGCATTTGAGTGTGTACTTGAGTTAATGAGCAAAGATTTTCATCCTCCACCTAGAAAATAAGAAAATATGAGTGTTTGTTTCACCCTCCTAACAATGCAAAACTATTTGACGTATTCAAAAGATCATTAAAAAGATAAGCTCCTCAAAACAATCAACAAATTTCAAACCCTAGAGTATAAGTGTTTTTCACACCTTACGACACCTCTTAAGACAATCTGAAAACAAGAAAATTCATGCACTTTGAAAATGAACATTTCAAAACTGACCAAAACTGACAAAGACATCATAAGATGGCATCCTATATTTCCCAAGTCGCATGCAGTGTTTAGGATCACATTTGGTATTCTAGATCATATTTAGTAAGCACACAGCCACATCCAGATTCTAGGATCACATCTAGTACCATCAGAGGCTCGCATCTAGGAGCTCACATTCAGGACAGTGGGCACTTGTAGGAGTTTTTCTTAAAAAGTCTCAGTTGATTAGCATACCCTTTTTTCTCTTTAGCTGGTTCCTGTTGTCTCTTCTGGTCTCCCTGTTGTAATTTCAAAACACTTTCGAAATGTACACCTTGTATGCTTAGTCAGTCTTTCATGATTAGTTCAATACGTGTGGTCTACCCACTTACTACCAATAACTTGGTTCCCAACTCACTATCAGGGCATTCTAACCCTCTGATGCTGGAATCAGTTACATCCACCAACAAAAAGTTACTTTTACCTAGACACACCCACTTGAACGATCTGAAATCCTTACTTGCACTATTGGGAAACATTAACATAGTTGAGAAACAATTTCATAGTTAACATGAGACATAACAAGTATGCATCTAAAGGATCGAAAGTTCCTCCTAAAACACCACACTTTCAAGGAGAAACTTCTCATAGTTCCCTTCTCAATCTAGATTCCCCTCAAATGGATAACGATACTCATAGATGGAGTGAGGCTTTTGAAGATTATAATGATGGAAAACACCAAAATCTTGAAGACATAGATGAGGAGGAAGGACCCAAATTTGAAGATGACCCATTTAGATTAGATAGTGACGGGGAGATCTCCGAAGATGAATACAAAAAACTCAAACAGAGTAAAAGGTTCCACAAGATATTGGAACCGATAATTGATGATGATACAGAAAAATACTTCCTCCATCTAGCATCCATAGGTGTCAAGTTACCCAAGGATTATAATGTAGAAAATCTCAAAGAAAAGGAGGTACCAAACCCAATATCTATTCTCACCAAATAGCTCAATCTGATGCAAACAGAGCTCACAAACCTCAAACAAGAGAAGAAGAAACCCAAAACACAATACTCTTTGGATGCCATTTGTCCATTTCCTTTTAACAAGAGTATTACTATGGTCCCGTTTCCCCACAATGTGGCAAGGCCAAAGTATGAAAAATACACAGGAGAAACTGACCCCCATGATCATGTAAGGGAATTTTGTGCTCTAAGAATTGAGTACATGCACAAACCTACATACCTCATGCGACTGTTTCTAGGAAGTCTAGGAGGAAATGCCATGGAGTGGTTCTCAAAACTAAACCCTAAGGTCAAGACATTTGAGGAGTTGATCCAACGGTTCATTCAACATTAATCCTACAACATCCAACATGATGTGACTATGATGGACCTATGTAACACCAAACAATGAACTGGAGAATCATTCACACACTTCCTCCAAAGATGGAGGAAGATCTTTGCATGATATTCAAGGGTCATCCCCGAAACAGAGAAGATGGAAATCTTTGTTAATAATCTAGTGCCTGAATTGAGCTATACTCTACAAATGCAAGACTCTCCTAGTTTCGATAGAATGATTAAAAATGCCCTCCGTATTGAGGAAGTCATGGTGAAAACAGGAGAGATCACCCTTCAAAATGAAAATAAAAGCAACAACTCCAACCCCAAGCCTAAATGGTGGAAGAAAAACAAGAATGTTGTTAATGACAGAGTGGTTGATGCCTCTAACATTAATCCTAAACTTGAGGCATTTAATCTAACCAATGGCATGCAAGCAAGCAAATATGCTAAGGTAACATCTCCCATTTCCAAAGTGAACAATGATAACAACAAGGAACAAACATGGAATTTAAAACCCAAAAGAACATTCACTCCTTTGGGGGAGCCTCTTGAGACTATTCTGAAAACACTGTTGGATAACAATGTTCTTACGATTCTCGATTCTAAACCATGGGAACCAATGGTCAAACCCAGGTGGTGGGATGATAATTCCTATTGTGTCTTCCACAAAAACAAGGGACACAAGACTAATAATTATCTCAAATTTAATCATGTCATCCAAGACCTCATCGAATGAGGTAAGATCAAAGTAGACAGACATACTACCAATGAGGATCATACAACATTCAACAAACCCTTTCCTAATTACAATCAAGGAGAGACATCTAAAGGGACGGGTAATGAGGTCAACTACACCTATTCCAAAAAAGACAATGTGATTAATATGCTTGACATTAAAACTGAATCCATCAATGTGATCACAATTAAAGGTGTCTCATCCCACTCAAATGCTATAACACGGAGCCAAGCATAAGTTACAGTCAAAGGACCTCTAAAACTGACATCAACATCAACATCCAAGGTTCCTATTGTAACTATTCCTAAACTAGCAGCAAGACACATGGTCATTATCCCCAAAGAAAAATATGACTTGGTAGAACAATTGCAACGAACCTCTGCCAAAATTTCTATTTTTGAATTGCTCAAGATATCCACGGTACATAGGGAAATCCTAGAACAAGCCCTACACACTGCTAATGTTCCAAAAGATATTGATATAGACAATTTTCAAGCGATGGTCAATCACATCTCAGCACCACACTACCTCTCCTTTTCTGAAGAGGATGAAAAGTCATTGACCCATCCACACAATCAACCCTTCCCTATCAAAGTCCTTATTCATAAATCCTGTGTTACACACGTATTGATAGATGGAGGTGCAGGATTGAATATTTGTACACTGGATCTAATTAGGAGACTAGGTCTCTTAGAACAAACAATTGACTCCAAAAATAAGATAACCATCAAAGCTTATGATGAGGAAGAAAGATCATCTAGAGGTCTTATTTTTCTACCTATCAGAGTCAGACCAATTGAGAGGAATGTCATATGTCAAGTTTTGGATTTACCATTGGCCTACAATATCCTACTGGGGAGACCATGGTTTCATGAAATGCAAGATGTACCATCCACTTACCACCAATGCATAAAATTCCCACATAATGGGGTGGAAGTGATGATTCCTACAGATGCTAACTACACTTGCAACAATATCAAAGCAGGTAGCATGATCCCACACAACAAAGAGGCTATAGATGCAGATGCTCCTGAAACTACCAAGGACATGGCTATGAAAAGTTTTAGAAAAACCTTGAAACTTGAAGAAATAGGTATGGGAGAGTACAAGTTGGACCTAACTCCCTCATTGATAGAAATTTTGGTGTCACCGATATCTTATGGAAAACCTTCATCAACATTCACACTTGTAGCATCCAAAGAGACAGAAGTACACAAGGCAATTGGCATGATAAAGGCATCCACATCTTCTTCAGATAACATAGAAGAATAGGCAGTCTTAGACTGGGTTTACAAGGGAGAACCAGTGGAATCCAAGGTCAAACATGTGAAGATATCCCCCAAACAGTATGGAAAGGGATATGATTTCCTTACACAAATGGGATACAAAGGAAAGGGACCTCTAAATGACACTGGGTGAGGGATCATTGAACCTACACCCGTAGAGTTCCAGAACAAAAGAGATAAAATATGACTTTGGTTTAATACTCAATCTGACAAACCTACTTCCAAAGACATCCCAACCTCTGATAAAGGGAGCGATGAAACAGATGAGATAGTACTAGAACCATGGCCTTATGAAAGATTATTACATGTTGGTACAGAGAATCCTTCATATTAAGGAGAATGCTATGTACCTAGCTTTGAGGTACCATAAGATCTTCACACCCCTTTTCTAGCACAACCTCCCATTCAAGAGGTAGGAGACACCATAGCAACAATCACTCAAGAGATACCCCGGCCACATAATTTACATCCTAACTGGGGGAAATTGGTCACAATTTCACATGTCCTTGATCTATCCCACTTTGATCTACAAGTAGCTAATTGAGTACATCAAATAACCATTGCTGAATATTTAAATAAATTTGATGATGATGTCATAGACTCTCATGACTATGAATGGGATTGGCTATCTATCACCTCTAAAGATATTGGAATAGATACAATTTACATGTTTGTAGCTCCCTCAGCTCCTAGTAAATGACCTGACACCCCTCTCAATGACACTAATCCTCCTGAAGTAGAAGAAGAGTTCCTTCCCTTGATCATTGATGGAGACACTGGTGAATACATAGGTCTAGAAGAATTTAATAGGCCACAAGAAAGAAACCTCCATTTAAAGAGAGATGATGATGAGATTTCTACTGACGAGTCGCTAGAGTTTGATCCACATATGACTAAAAATGACCATTTTAACAACGATCTCACTCTTATTGATCTAAATATTGAATAAATTAACTTAACAGATTGTGTCATGTTAGTTAATGGTCTTGATGCTAACACGATGCTGTCCTTCCTAGAATCTAATTCCCTAACATTGATACATCCCAACCTAATTAATTGGACTGAAACAAATCCTATTCCTATCCTTGAATTTTCTAATGACCACTCCCTATCTTTTTATCTCCATGCTTGTGAACCTTACCCTTCTTACACCAATACAAGGAGCAAGAACATGTCATAGGAGGATATCAAGTTTCTTAGTCAAAAATTGAAAAAGAAAAAGAAAAAGTAGACTGATGGTGAAAACCACTCTGTGGCAGTATCAGGTCCCAAAATAGTAAAGAAAAAGATGTATCCAATGGTGAAAACATTTCCAAGGTGCCAAAGGATGAGACTCTTGATATCCTCCTGAAACACTTTTAGGAAAGATCTTCAGTATTGATTGAACCAACACAACCAGTAAACTTGGGCACTGTTGAAAATCCTTAGATAGTTCATCTAGCACAATCTTTATCAGAAGAAGAGAAGGTACAATTCATAGAGTTCCTAAAAGAGAAGAAGATTAAATTTGCATGGTCTTATACTGATATGCCAGGGCTAGATCCTAATCTCATCATGCACCACTTTTCCATAGCTCCCAAGATCAAGACCGTAAAACAAAAACTTAGAAAAATGCATCCTCATGTTGCATTATTGGTAAAAGCAGAGCTAGAGAAGTTGTTGAAAGCTGGATTTATTCAAGTCATTGCCTATGCAGGGTGGATCTCCAATGTGGTCCCCATTTCTAAATCTGATAAATCTATAAGGATCTGTACAAACTTCAAAGACCTAAACAAAGAATGTTCGAAAGATGACTTCCCTCTACCAAACATTGACATGATCATAAATCTTACAACAGGCTTTAAGATGTATTCATTAATGGATGGATTCTCGGGCTATAATCAAATCAAGATCGCCCCTAAGGATCAAGAGAAAACTGCATTCACATGCACATGGGGCACCTTTTTCTGGAATGTCATGCCTTTTAGGTTAAAGAATGCTAGTGCAACATATCAAAGATCCATGACAAAAATATTCCATGACATGATGCACAAGAACATGGAAGACTATGTCAATGACACATTGGCTAAATCCAAGGAGAGAGGTACTGGCATTGCTGACCTAAGAAAGATATTGGATCGAATGGAACAGTTCCAACTCAGGCTCAATCCAAAGAAATTTGCCTTTGGGGTCCAATCAGGGAAGCTCCTAGGATTCATTGAATTAGTGAAGGGAATCAAGGTAGATCCTGCAAAAGTAAAGGCTATTCTAGAGATGAATCCTCTATGTAACATCAGTCAAATGAGGATGCTACAAGGGAGACTCCAGTCTATCAGGAGATTCATGTCCCAACTTGTAGATAGGGCACAACCCTTTACTAAGCTACTACATAAAGGGGTTACCTTCAAATGGGATGAACACTGTGAAGCAAACTTTAGAGAATTGAAGGGGTGCCTAGCTGCTCCACCCATCCTTATGGTGCCTATTCATGGAAAACCCTTACTCCTATACATTTCAGCTACAGCTACATCCCTAGGAGTATTACTGGTGCAAGAAGATGAAACAAAGAAAGAACAAGCTATCTACTACATTAGTAGAACACTAGTCACTTATGAGCTCAATTATAGCATTATTGAAAAAGCATGCTTAGCAGTCATCTTCACATCACAAAAATTGAGACACTACATGCTCTCATACAGTAAAGCTCATTTCTAAGATCAATCCTCTAAAGTATCTTTTGAGCATAACAACATTAACAAGACGTTTGGAAAAATGGGTCCTGATTCTAAGTGAATTTTACATTGAATATGTCGAATAGAGAGCTATCAAAGGATAGGTGCTTGCAGATCAATTTGCTGATTCACCACTCCAGGATGATGAACCTTTACTAATTTAATTCCTTGATGAAACAATCATGCATCTCACTGAATATCCATGGAAGATGTACTTTGACAGTTCATTCACTCAACAAGGATCTGGAGCCAGGGTCCTCTTCATAACTCCACAAGGATACAAGATTCTTGAATCTTACAAATTAATGTTTCCATGCACCAACAATATCTCAGAATATGAAGCATTGGTCAACAGCCTCAAGCTAGATATGGAATATAAGATCATAGAGTTACATGTATATGGTGACTCCCAACTAATTATCAATCAAGTCAATGGGGAGTATCAAACAAGAGATGAAAAGTTGATGCCCTACAAGAAACTAGTCGATGATCTAAAGAAGTAATTTGTCTTCATCACCTTCCAATAGATACCAAGATCAGAGAACAAAGCTACAGATGCTATGGATACCTTGGCATCCATGTTATAACTGGAGGAGCATCAATTCTGCTATGACTTCTTGGTGGAAGAAATATCCTATCCTACCTTTGATACCCCTGAATACTAGGTAATATGTACCTTGAATACCCCAGATCAATCTCAGTATGCCAATATCCTTGCTTACCTTTTCGACCAAACCATTCCCACGAATCTATCTAGAAATGAGAAAAGATCCCTGATTAGGACAACATCATGTTACATCCTCATAACTAACAACCTATATCGATGCGGTCTTGATGGTACACTTATTCAGTGTTTAGAACTCAAAGAGTCTGATCTAGCATTAAAAGATGTCCACAAAGGTGTATGTGGATAACACTCGAACGACTTTTCATTAGCCAAGAAACTGCTCAGAGTAGGATATTATTGGCCTACCATGGAGAGAGATGCTATTCAATTTTCAAAATCATGTCTTAAATGCCAGACACATGGAAACCTTATCCATGCTCCTGCCAGAGAACTTATAACTTTCATAACACATTGGCCATTTCAACAATGGGCCTTTGACTTGGTTGGACAAATATATCCCAACTCTTCAAATGGGCACAAGTTTATCATTACAGCCACTGAGTATTTCACGAAGTGGGTCAAAGCTGTGCCACTAATCAAAGCCACTGGAAAACAGGTGGCTTGTTCATTGTGAACTACATTATTTACAGATATGGGATACCCTCTTCAATTGTAACAGACAATGGGGGCCAATTTAAAAATCAAGACATTGATGACCTTTATGAACAGTTCCATATCACTCAACATTGCTCCTCAATCTATTACCCTCAAGGTAATGGACAGGCTGAGGCATCAAATAAAAATATTCTCAAGATTCTACATAGAACTATAAGAAAGTGTGACAAAGACTGGCATCTACAACTGAATCTAGTACTATGGGCCTATATAACAAGCATAAGAACACCAACTAGAGCCATGCCATTTTCTCTAGTCTATGGTACTGAGGCAATACTACCTATTGAGGTTGAAATCCCATCTTTATAGATATATTTACAAGGACTAGTTACTGATGAGTAGTACTGCATTGATCGAGTAAATTCTCTAGACCTACTAGATGAGCGCCGACAACAAGCATTCGATCATCTCAAAGTATATCAAGCACGTATGTCCAAAGGTTACAATAAGAAGGTAAAACCACACAAATTTGAAGTAGGAGATCTCATCCTCAAGGAAAATCCTAAGAACCAGCCTAACAGGGAACATAAAGGAAAGTTTGAACCTAACTAGCTGGGACCTTATGTTATCACTGCTACTTTTGGGACTGGAGCTTATTAGTTAGCTACACCTGAGGGAGACATTCTTCTAGATCCTATCAACACTCTACATTTGAAGCGGTTCTACACTTAAATGTCTAGCTAGCAGAGCCTGTACAACAAATAGTTCTTGCAAAATACCAAAAAAATTCAGAAAATTGATCATGGAGAAATAAAAAAAAATAGTGGTAAAGATCCTACAAAAAGGGTATCCTTGGTGAAAACCTGGTAAGAAGGCACCGTGATACTCCAAAAACATTCAAACAAGCAAAAAATAGCAAAAAAAATTGAAAAAGAGAAAAGTGCCTTGATGAGCACCTGGTAAAACAGGCATCTTGATAGAAAAAAGAAAAAGAAAGAAAAGGTCTTGCCAAGTGGTGAAAACCTGGCAATCAGGCATCACTTGTGTTCTACGCTCCATCTATCAATGCACTACTGACACAAGGCCTTAATAATTTTGCCTATGCTCATACGCTGACTTCATTTTCCTAAATGACTATCTTATCCTCGCTTGGGATTTGTCTATCTTTACGTCTTAGGAATAAGTCATTCTGTACTGGGGGCATCTTTGCTGGCATAGTCAGTTGTGGTTGCTAGGTTTCTCTAGGATGGTTTGCCTCACAAACATGATGTTTCTTGATACATGCAAAACAATGTCACTTTCCAAAACAAGGGTATCTTTTCAAAACATTAGACACAAAATTTACATTAATGGAGGTCCTATATGGCTATATTGGATCGCAAACATGAACAAATTATCCTATCAATGCATAGACATGGAACACCATATAGCTTGTATTACAATTTTCTGATTGATGAATCTTTACTGCGTTTGACATATGAATGAACACATAGTACTTAAACACATAATTTGATTTTGGTTTGATTATGATTCTTTCATGTCCTGATGATGTTTTCAACTAGGGGCATCTAAGTAATTATAAATTTTATTTGATTGATTCTTGATTGATGATTTATTATGTCTTCTTAGTTACTCAATGTTGTCTGAGTAAAGACAAAGAGTCACAAGGATAGGGGCATAATGTTTTCTTGATTTTCTACATATGGTAATTGTTCCAAATGATCCTATAAATTTCACCTAACTTGGATGTTTATGGTAAAAGCTGCCACTATGGGTGGATAGCTGCATATATCTCGATCTTTGTTATGTGTAAACTACAGTGAGGTTGAAACAATTTCCTTGTCTATTTTTTGATCTAGATTCTCACTAAGGTATACGAATCATAATGTACCCAAGGATATGAATTTTCAAGGTCATTGTGGGTCCAATATCTTGCCTTAATCAAAATTTGGTATATTAAAAGGAAGGTGACTATTTTGTTATCCTGGCTTCTATGCCTTGATGCCTAAGTCTATTTCTGACATTACAATAAAATATAGTATTCATACTTTCATAATATCAGTGGGTATTAGTTATGGTTGTACTATCAAGTGGTTTCCATTCTGAAAAGTGCCCAATAATGATAAAAATGTTGCAATATTTGCTAATCAGTGACAAAGTCCTAAGAGTCTGCATATAGCTGCATTTAGAGATTGCATGATGCATTTATGAAAGAAGTAACAACATAAGAAATTTTGTGCTCAAAAATGATTTCTATCTTCTTCAAAACATCAAGTTAATTACATCATCCATATTATAGATATCAAATATCATTGTACATCCATAGCATACATTTTGCATTCATTGAAGAGAAGAAACATGAAACTACAAAAATAAAGCATCCATGCATTGCATTTTTACTTTTTCATCCTAAAGTGCATCCATACATCTATTTGGCATAACTGAAAAATCAAAAGAAATGTACATTTGCATTTTCACATGAGTATCATTTAAAACATATTTATATCAGTAATAACTCATCACATCCAATCATAAAATGATGTTATCATCTAAAAAATAACTCATCAAGAGACCAAGATATCATCACGTGTAAAGATACATTTACCACCTCTATGAAAGCAAAAAGAACTCATGAAATATGTCAGAATCAAGAAGCTGCATCAGATATATATCATCATAACATGGTACAGATCAAATATGGAACAATATGCATAAAGAGTATTAGTGTATCAGTGAGCCAAAATGAATCATATATACATGTATGAATGTCATCTACAAAAATGGATCTCAGAAGGATCCAGATATACAAAAGAGGGGATCTCAGTAGGATCCAGATATACAAATATGATCTCAAAGATATACATGTCATAAAAATGATACAAAATGTCAACTCTGTCCCGCCCCCTCTCCCTGGTCAGGAGGAGGAGGAGGTGGTACAAAAGGAGCTGCTAGAGGAGGCATGGCCCCTTCTGACTGTTGAGTCACTCAAGATAATGAAGGTGCTCTCTGACCCTCTGGAACTACTGCATGATACAAGGCATAATAGTACATAGCCCTCTGTCCCTGATGGACCACTGTTTGGGCCTGTGCATCTCTCTCTACTCTCAGCCGCTCTAGCTGTATATCCCTATCCACTAGTAAGGCATCAAAAATAGTCACTCAAGCCTCCAATTCTATAATCCTAGCTTGGAGCTGGTCCCTCTCCTACTCACATCTAGACAATGGATCTTCATCTCTACCTATATCCTGTTGTTGGGCCCTGTCCTGTCCCCTATCCTAAGGTCTATCCTGTGACCCCTGCCATCTCTATCTCTACTGGTCCCTAGTAAGGAGTAGACCAGTATCTCTCTGAGGAGCTACAAATCTAAATTGGGTACGTCAACCCTCTCGATTGCCGCTTGCTACACCTGTATCCACTACCTCACTGCCACCACCCCTATCATCTCCATCATGCCCATCATCGGGAGGAGAATGCCTGCCATCTCTACCATCCCTACAACCATCATGGCTTCCATGTCTACCAGGAGCCCTGTCTCTCTGTGCACCTCCCCTACCCCTAACTGGACGATGATTAGGATCATAATCTAAGGGCTCCTATATACGAGGAATAATCTCCTCAGGAATAGTGAACCGAGGAAAGGGGTACTGAAGCCTCTTAGCAGCATAACCATCTAACACACCTGCATCCTCTACATCCAGCCAGAGATCCCAGTCTACTGCTACCATATCTTGGATCTCCTGGTGGGCTATCTCATATGTCAACTATGCACACCATAATGGTGTCTTGTCCCTAGTCCGGTCGTATACAACAATATCCTCTGTCCTGCCCTATCACCGACCATATTGCCTTGTCACTCTGGTAATGATGAACCACTCTATAACATACCTGGTCCTGCCAATAAGATGTCAGCTTTGGCACAAGTAAGGCACCTGCCAGGCATATGAGGTCCACACCTTGCAATCTAAATATGGTCACCAAATGACCTCTGTCATATCATCAAATAAACGGTGCCAGTACTCAATCTTGCCCATATGGGGCTGCTAAAGAAGGCTTGCATACATGTATATGTAAGGCTGCTCAGGTGATCGCTGTCTATCTATAATCAGCCATGTAACAGGGATGTGCTCCCAGGCCCAGATCTGAAGAATAAGGATACCCACAGTCATACTATGGGTATAATGGTATACTATCTCATGTAGCTCTCTATACATGTGAGCTAAGATACAACTACCCCAAGCAAATCTCCGATAGTGGGTAACCATATGCTCTATCATAATCACCCAACCGACCATAAATCCATGCTAGCCCCTATCTGGTATGAGGATGCCGCCTACCAGACCTACTAAATAAATAGATAACTGATCGTAATGATTGACCATGTAGTCCCCTGACAGATATCTCTGGTCAATGGTATCATCCTAGAAAAATCTATGTGCAACACCAATAGCCACACCAGCTTTGAACTCCAAGAATACCTCTTGTCTGATCATCAACATGGACAGTATCCTCCAGACATCCTTCAGAGTCATGGTGATCCCTCGAGTTGGTAAATGGAATGTGTTTTTCTCTGAGTTCCATCTCTCGGCAAGAGCAGTCAACAACCCATGGTTTACCCCAATCTCAGGTAAACCTATCAAAAAATGTAATCCACATCAGATCATAGTTGTCTACTCATCATTTGACAATCATCTCGATAATGCAAGGACACGCGCAGGGTAAGTGCCGCAAAAAGTGACTACCTCAAACTGGGCCTATTTTGGACAAAAATGACAATACATCAGTATCCTATCTACAAAGGGGCATACTCCTAATCAGCTAAGTGATTCCAAGTTCGTAGGATGCAAATAGATCAGACAAATTAAAAATCTGAGTCTTTTGACCAGATATGATTCTGAAATAGAAGGATGCAATCCATTCTATTAGATGTGATCTTGGAAATACAAGATGCGACTGTGTTTACAGGATGCGATCTCCAAAATATGGGATGCGATCCTAAATGCGCGGTGCGACCCTAAGCACCCCGGGTGTGACACACTGATGGATTTCCCTTAAAAACATAGAAAAAACAATGGAACTGGATGCGATCTGGGAAATACTGGATGCGACACAGGAATCTAAAAAAATTGTATGCGATCCAGAAAAAGCCAGATGCGACACGAGATTCACAAGTTGCGATCTGGAATCCCGAATGTGATTCTAAATTGCAAGGGCTATAACTACTACAAAAATGCATGAATTTGAAATTTGCAAAATTCACAAGGTAGTTTATCAAGCACTTACTGGCAGTGGGTAGTCGGCTGGACACTGATGTCGATGACTCATCCCAAAATGGTGCTTCCTCACAGGGACTACCATCTTCTCTGTAGAGCTCTCTAATTCACTATGGAGGAAAGTGAAACTGAATAGTGAAATGGTAATTTTGGAGGCTTATATGGGTCTTTTGAGACATTTAGGAGTTCTGAAACTCCTCCCAGACAACTAAAAATTCATTTCTATTCTCTTTCTCATGGTCAATCGGGAACCAAATCAAAGGTGCCTAAGATGTTTTTAGCAGCACAGTACCATTTTTGTGATAGTTTTGAAAATTATAGATTTGCTTCATTTATTCCAAACATCGGTCAATACTGCACATTTTATCGTACATCTTGGTCTAACATCATTTTATCAGTCTTATCACTCGCATTTTTATGTAATTAACTTGGTAATCATGTGTTTATTTTTAAGCACACCTTCTTTTCCACTTCTTCTACTCCATTCTTTCTTGTCCTAACCGCTTCCTACAAGTGCTACCTTCTTTCAACTGAGGGATTTATTCTTTTCCTTCGATTTCATTCCTAAGGGGGCATGATCACGCTATCATCAATTAAATTTTTTGCTTGAAATAGCATCAAAATGACTTCATTATCAAATAAACTAGGGACATGACAGTTTCTTTGACTAAGTCAGAACTGTTGGATTAAAAGCTTTGGTTCTTATGAGCTGGATATCTTATGTTTCCTCATTTTAGAATATTTTTATTAAAATCTCCTGGTAGCTTCATACTAACTTTTTGGATGACAACCAAGTTCAGAATCAGTATTATCAATTTTTGGATGACAATCAAGTTTAGAATTGGTATCTTTAAAATCTTTTATTGATCTTTGAATGAAAACCAAGTTCAAAATCAATTCTATCAATTTTTTTCGATCAAGTGCGAGACTGATCTCATCAACATTTCGTTCGACAACCAAGAATGAGATTCTCAATCTTTCTGAAGTCAAAATAAAAAACTTTCTTTGAATCAATGCGCTACTCGCACATCAATTCAAAGAGGGGCAAATGTAACCACCTGAATTTGGTCTGTTCCAACTATGGACCCTATTTTCCCTAAGTGTGATCATACCCTCGATTATGTCCAAATGACCCTATTACTGCTTGACATAAATCTTTGAATCTATTTAATGTCCTAGGTGATTTTTATCACAGAATTATATTAACTATTATAGACATATGATTTAAATCAATTCAAACCAATTAAATCAAACCAAATCAAACATGGCTATAGTATTTAATTATAAAGGAATTAAATAAATCCCTAAATCAAATTACCCACTTGCAAACAACCCATTCCCCTAGCCTATTTAATTAAATTAAAATGGCTATAGTCCCCTAATTATTAAAAAGAAATAAAAAGATTAAATAATTAATTCCTATATTTTTAAATGAATTAAATAAGTTTAATTCATTTAATTAATATTCTCCTAAACCCCAACCTAACCTATCTCAACCACTTCTACCCTGGGTTCTAACCCTTCTCAACCC
>MU225529.1:798908-817196 GCA_018584345.1 Thuja plicata
GGTAGTGAGGAAGGAAATTCACTAAATGTAAGAAAATTTGTTCTGTATTTCTTGTACAAAAATGTATGGATGCTGATCTCATTATTTTCTCTCTTTTTTGGGTTACTTTTGCAAATACCCTTGTGCTATTATGTATTATTTTACAAAGATGTTGTATTCTTTTATGGATATATCTCAGGGGTTTGAAACTGGGAGCAAAAGAAGCTTTGAATCACTAACCATGAATGGTATGCTTATTTCTAATTTTTATTTAATTATTTTATCTTAGGCACTTGATGTATTTTCATGAATCCAGGTACTTGTACTTATTAGATAGTCACACTCTTCTAGTTTTTGGATGAACTAATTTGGTAATACCAATTGTTTTACATTTATTTGGTCAACGTCGCTAATGAAATCATCCCAATAAAGCACATGAAATCATGGTTCCAAAATAAGTAAAACCACAATTAGTGAAAATAGCGACACTAAGATCCACTAAACTCTTAAAAACTCTAAAGTGACACTTAAAAAAATACATGCGACGTCGAGCTGTCAAAAATTGCTGATGGCTCGACGTCGCATGTATAGAAAATTCATCGCACGTATGTCGTAATTGCGACACTCATATTGTGACACCTAGGTGTCGTAATAGCGACAGATAAAATATAATGCCAGCATGATAAACATTATAGATAGCTTGTATTGGGACACATAGATGTCACTTTTTTTAGACATGCGATGAATTCGCTATACATGCAACGTCCAGCCTTTAGACATTGTTGACGGCTCGGCGTCGCATGTATAGAAAATTTTTCACACGTCTGAAAAAGTGACAGTTAAGATGTGACACCTACAGGTCGTAATGACAATAGATAAAATGTGATGTGTCGTAATAGCGACAAATAAGATGCGACACCTACATGTCGTAATAGCGACAGCTAAAATATGTAACAAAAACATGGTAACCATCATAGCCAGCTTGTATTGCGACAGTTAGTACCATCACAATAATGATAGATGGTACAACCATTGTTATTTCTGACACCAAAACTGCAACACTGGTCTCTGTCGCTAGGCCCACAGGACAGTGTCAAAAAAGTGACGCATAGCTGTCAAAAAGAGGTCTCAAATGTACTAGTGTACTCTCTTCAGTGAATTTCTCTATGATGCATAACTATTGAACTAAGGTTATAACTTTTGAAATAATTGGTTCCAATGTATTGACCAGTTCAGATAGCTTTACCTTATTCTTTGCCACTTCTTGGCTGATTTTCTCTATTTTCTTGTATTGGTACTTCTGCTCTGCATGTTCTTCCATTGCCTTCTCTGTATCTACATTTTGTGATATGATGGTATCGGTAAGAACTACTAATTGATCAAGTATAGGAGAATTTTGATCAATATCGGTATCAGGTACAATCTGCAATAGTATGTATTTTGTAGTTTCTAGTACTTGTGTGTCCTTGGTCTCTTTTTTGAGCTTATCTTGTATAGATTTCCTTTGAAAAAGTTCTGCATACTTTGTAAGTGACTTTGGATCCAATGTCCTAGGATCACGGTCTGGTATTTCAATGATTTCATCCAATGTGACTGGATTTTTATTCTTCTTCTTCTTCTTATTCTTTGAAATTGTGGTGGAGGCATTTGTATATAGTACCATAGAAAGATCTTTTTCTTGGTCTGATGTACTTGGTGAAGGCTTTGGATGTGCTATGCCTTTTACCTATTTCTCAGTATTCACCTATCAGTTGGTTGTAGATGTCTCCACATCAACCTTAACTTTATCTATAGCTTCTCCTTTCGTATCCTTTGGATTGGCATCACCTTTTTCTTCACTTGCATATTTATTTTCTCCATCTATTACTTTATGTTCATCATTTATGCTTTTATGTTCCTCTTCACCCTTATCCTTGGGTATGCTTTCATCATGCTCATGTGTTGTATCTTTTATTTTTGTCATTATTTTGATAGCTTGTATCAATAATGGTATGTTACTTGGTATATGTTTTCGTGCAACATCCATTGTTGTGTCACATTCCTTGGTTTTCTCGGTGGTAATAGTGACATCTTCATTTGCCTTTACTTCATCGGCAGGATCACTTCCAGTGATATCTATTATTGTCATATCTTGGATTGTGACATCTGTTATGTCTCCTAATGGCTACAAAATCTGAGGTACATTATCCATGGCCTTGCTTGCATGTGTTTTCAATTCAACTAGATTGATGTCCTCGGTGTCATTTATGAAGATGTGTTCAGGGCTCAGTGTGGCCTCTTTATCTTCATTGTGAGGGGTCTCGGTAAGTCTTAATACTTTCTCGGGGCTTATATCCTCCTTAGGTGGATTGAGTATTCCTTTCCAAGTATCATCACTTTATTTTTCAAGCTCTTTTAAGATTCCATATAGTACTTTGTAGGCTCTCAATTTTGCTGAGAAATTATTTGAATTCATCTTCATCATTTCATCAATTTCTTCCATCTTTGACTCAGGTGGCATAATTGAAACTATGGATCTTTCCCTTATTTGTGTTTTAGAATTCAGTGCATGTGTCCACCTTTGTGATAACCTATCATTAAGTTCTTGTGGCATAATCTTATCAAACTGTATAGGTATATATTTGAATACAATCATTTCTTGGATGATGGCTTCTTCAATCTTTTTCTAATCCTCGGGAGATAAGGTTAGCCATTGCCTTATTTTTTCATTTGATATGCTACATGTCTTGACTATTGATGCATTAATCTCATCAATTGTTATAGGAAGTTTGTGTTTTTTAGGTTGTTCATCTTGTTCAGTGTCTTCCTTATCTTCCTTTCTTTGGATTAATCTCCTTCTTCTCTTTGGTTTTGATGTTTTCCTGGTTGGAGGCTTTCTTTTATAAGTCCTCACTTGTCCTTTCTTAACTGGTGGTGAGTCTGCTTTTGTAGTTTGAATCCTTGTTCTTGATGTAGCAGTTGTCCTTGGTTTCTTTGGGGGTGGTGCATCAAAATTTGTTGATTTAGAGTTACTCAATTGTTCACCTTCACCGACGGGTGACTGTCCCTCAGTGGCTTCTTCTTCTATTTTTTCATCATTACCGATAGCTTCTTTTCAAGTGTTTTCACCATTTTGGTCTTCTTTCTGTCTATCTTTTTAACAACTAAGCCTATTTTGATTCTGGCTTTAGCTTCTTCATAGGTTCCAAATATTGGTAATGATTTGTCCAGTGGTTCATTCAATGATACTTCAATAGAATTTGTGGTCTGATCTATGTTTATCTCATAGTCAAGTGGTGCTAACCATGTTGTCCTTGGCACATCTAGTTTGATCAAAGTTGTATCGGTGTCCACCATGAAACAAATATCATCTTTATATTGATCCACCAGTTGTTCTAGTATCCTCATCCTTTTCTGTATTCTTTCCTTGAGTCTGGTGAAATATTCATCCATGACTGATGTAAATTTGTCCCTATTGAATTAGTGAATTCACTAATTTGAATTGTCACTGGTCGGGTAGTGTCCCAATTGACATTACTGACAGATAGGAAGAAGTCTTGAAAGTAGAAGAATATGCACATGAGGAGTGAACCGAACTTACATGAATTAGATTTTTCTGATCTAATGGTCCTCATGTTCTCCTCTAGTTGCTTTAGTAGAAGCTTGGATAGATCTAGTTGTAGACCCTTCTTCACAAACTTATGGAAAGTGTCAACTTCTCCACATGAAATGCTATTCAATCTGCTAGCTTGGAATACCTTGTATCCAAGCACACATGCACCAAATTTCAGTTCTAGATTGGTGATGGAATTTACCTTCAATCCTTTTCCATCCCATACTGCACCTTTCATCTTTCTATGTTGGGGCGAGGAGGATGTTTGAGTGATTTTGCCTTGTCAGTTACTGAATAACCAGTCATTGTGTGTATTACATCCTTAATGATCTATTTTGGCTCGTCCGGTCACATCTTTCAGTCATGTATCTGGCTAAAAACTATCTAGATCCACTTGGTCTTAATTCCTTCAGGAACATTAGGGAATTTGTCAGACCTTTCACCTCAATGTGTTTATGTTCATATTTGATGTTTCTGTCTGTGTAAAGCTTCTTGTAAGCTTCCTCAACTTCCAGATCTTTGATTTATGCAAATTTGCAGTGAATATAGGCTCAGACATTCTTGATTAGAAAAATCCTAGGTGGTATGCTTAAGAATGCTCCAATGTTGTCGGGTTGTGAAGCAACCTCTAGGAAGAATTTGCACTTAGGCTCTTCACATGTAGTTTTCTTGATTAGGTTGACCTTTTTATCTTTGGAATTCTTGATCTTGGAAATGTGAGATGTGGTTTCCATTATTTCTAGAAATTAGGGCTTCTTTCATAAACAAAATGTGAGCTTGGTGAGTCTTGGATTACTCACTTGATCTACTGTAGCTGCTGTGAATCTTTTTGAATACCATGAATATGCTTGTCTGTCGCTTTGCAATCTGGTCACTATTCTTCACTCTATTTTTCTCTAATTCACTTTGCTCTTCACTCTTAATCGCTTTGTGAATGAATGATCTTTTCATCACCCTTTTATAGATGATGCCCTAAGTGGTGCAATAAATTCTTTTACCCACTTCTCAGTGTTTGTAGACAAAGTCACTCAGGGAACATACCAACTTCATCCTCAATGAGAATGCAATTCTCAGGGTAAGTTTTAATTCAATTGACGTTTCACATGTTCACCGACGGTGCTCAGTATGTGGTGAAGATTAATTGTCTTTTACATGATTATTGACGATGCTCATTTTACATCAACAACTTAGCTTTTATATGTATGCCGACGATTGATATGTATTGACCGATGAGATTGGATTCATAAATTTATAACAAGTAATAACATAGTGCATCTTTATTTATGATGATTTGGCATTTTATCAATGTATATTGGAACTGATGTAAAATATAAATTGGTGTAGTGCAGTTCAATACTTACTTGTTTTGCTTAGGTGAGGGTGGTGGTATCACCAGATCCATTGGATAAGGTGTCACCAATTTTATTTCTTGGTCCACTATCATCAGTGTTTATAGCTTTCCTCCACATTTTGTTTCTCATCTTCCTAATGTCTTCAATGGTATTTCCATTCGCAAAAGTTCTTGTCTCTGTCACTCGGTCTTTGCATTCCTTGCTTACATGACCGACCCTATGATAGTGTAAGCATGCCCTTCTGGGGTTAGCCCAGTGTCTAAACCTTCTCATCCATTTTTATCTATTTGTCCATATATACCACATGTTGTGCAATTCGTCCATGTGTTGTAATCCCATACATATGAGTTACCGACTCTTCTCATTTGATGAGAATTTTCTTGTTATTTAGGTTTCCATACTTGATTTTTTTTTTCATGCATTCAAGAGATGTGTGTCCATGCATTTTTCAAGTAGGACAATATTTTTCTATGTAGGTTTTCTTCTTTGGTTGTTTCACCTTAGATCTGCATTCATGTGCTTTATGTCCTTTCTTGTTACAATTAGAACAATTTCCTATGAATGTAGATGTGGATTTAGGAATACCTCTAGCTTTTCTCCTAAAAAAATTTGATGTGTGGCTTGGTTTTCCATAGTGATTGCATGACTTCTTCCTTGGTCTTTGATTTGTGTAGACATGTTTTTGATAATCTTGGTATGATGATTCTCCATGCTTGGTATACCCTAGAACAGTATTGTTGACAACTCTTCTTTGTCCATCCAGAAAATCATCCATTCTTTTTGTGCTTTCTTCAACTTTCTTAATCATATCATTGTGTTGTTTCTGAATCCTTACTTCATGCTTTAGTCTTTCATTTTCTTATCTTAGCTCACCAATAGCTTCCAATTTCCCATTGAGTTCCATGTTCACTCGGTTTGACTCCTGAGTCATAAGAAAAATTTGATTGGTGATCTCATGATGATGTTTAGTAAGTCTTTGCATTTCTAATTCTCTCTCTTGTAGATTTTTAGTGATCTTCCTCCTGTCATCAATAGCTAATGCTCTTTCTTGTTTGGCTTGTCTAGAATTATTCATAACATCAATCGTCCTTACCATCTATGTCTCTTGACTAATTTGTAGTGATTTCACTTGTCTAGCTAGATGTTGATTGATTTCATTTAGACTTGTAATGCTTCCTTCAAATGTGTCTGATGTATTGCTAGTTGTAGATCCTGATGAGTCAAACAAATCGGGTATCTCTTCTTCTAGATAGTCAATTTCATTACAGCGAGATGCCATAACCTTTCTTTCATCCAGTAGCTCTCTCATCTTTATTCTAGCTTCTTTGTATTTCTTATAAAATATCTATATCTGCAACTTCTAATTCTCAATATTATTGTCTAGCTTATACCTTTCCATTGTATGATAATTTATCTCAAGTGATTTAAAATTTTCCAAATAAGAGATCTAGCTCTGATACCAATTGTTGGAATAATGGAATGGTGTGTACTGAGAGGGGAGGGGTGAATCAATACCCTTAAAACTTTTATCAATTAACTCTTAGTCCTTTAGTAATCAATTCCTTGCATTACCGACCATAGATGCTATTATTATCTTTATGCATGAAAAATCAAATCATAAACTTAATTGCATGTTAATATTGATAGAAACATTCATGAAATGTAATGAAACATGACACAAGAATTGGTAACATAGAAAAATACTGTTAGAAGGTAAAAACTACAGTGGGGATGAAACCCACAAAGCTTCACTATCTGCAGAATGGAAGGTGCCGGTTAAGGCTACAAGTTTGATCACTTCTGATGATCTTATCCTGTTAGGAGTAACATTTAGACTAGTTAGGTCTACTTGGTTAAGATATTTAGCAACACTATTTTAGTGTGCACTCGGTTAAGAGATTTACAAAAGTATTGTTAAATCCACCTTCTTAAAGTATTTCTTCTATTTACTACACTTGTTAGAATGCAGTAAAAAATACTTGTTGACTTGATTATGTGCAATCTTGAATTGCTGGGTACAGATTCTTTAAGTTCACAGTGTATGTGTATCACCTATAGTGATTGATTAATACCTCTGTTCTTCTCGGTAGCCTTGAATCTTGTTCTTCATAACTGATTTCATCTTTTTCTACCCTTCTGCATAAAATTCTCTGTTTGATCCATAGATGTCTGATGCAGCTACAATCAGCAATGTCTTATTGATTTATACATCTATTTATACAATGCGTTGACCTAAATAGGTTTCATGCTTTACAATGATAACTCTATGATCAAAGGTTTACAACTTGACCTTGATCTCCTAGCTTGCATGCTTTCAACTAGTTAGACTGATTAAAACAATTACATATGCTTTACTTTGTATGTGCTAAAACCTAACCTATTGGGAGCATGCTAAGACATGTAAATGTTAGAGATATGCAATCAATAAACTACTTTAAACATGTCTAATAAGCATACTATGAAAATAACAAGAGATCCCATCACAACCTCCGATGAGCCAAACAAGTGCACCCAAGCCTTGTTGATTTTATCTTAGAGAATTGTGGGTGTGCTCTCCCAACACAATATCATAATCCCACTATTGTTTGATGGATGGAAACTAGAATGTAAGCTAATGATGGATGAAGAGCTCAAGAACAAGTATGAAGAACTTGTCTCAATCCATTCACCGAATGATTGAAATAAAAATGTAAACTATATTAAGATGTTATGCAAGATCAAATGAAAACTAGAAACTAGATTCATTCACCATTATGACTAAGATGTAATTTCTAGATTATCTAAAGCATGAACATGAAAAACACTCTAAAATTCTAGCACTAAACTAGCATGATAACAATGAATGAAAAAGAGATGATTTACTCTTGACAATGACCTTTATTTATAGATTTTTTGGAGGAGAGAGAGGGCTTGGATGAGGTGGAGCTCATGTGGCATCCACATAGGTGCCACATGAGGGACACATAAACCATGCAAGAGGCTAACTTTTCTCACACATGTGTGAGCAACTTTTGATGTGATGGGTCAAGGTGTACTTAAAGTACACATGTGAAGGATCTTATAAGAGGTGTAAGAGGGTGTAAGAGTTTTTGTCCAATAAAAAACTTTTAGAAAGTGTAATAAGGTGTCATCATGGGTGTAAGAAACCTTGTTGGCACCAAATTAGGATTATTTAAAAAAGTAAATTTTTGGAAATTTGCTCACACATGTGTGAGCAAATAATTATGACTAATATGTGTAGGAATTAAGAAATTAGCCTAATTAACCTTAGTTAATTAGTAAGTAGATCTATTTTGTGAGAGTGATGTGAGGTAGGGTAGGATCTAGGTTCAAATTAGTTTAATCCAAATTAGATTTAGATTAATTATGGTTTAGTAGAATTAATTAATGTGGAGGAATAAATAAATTAAAAATTTATTTAAAAGGGATTAATAAGAGAAATGTATATAAATAAGATTTAATACATTAAAGAGGATGGTATTTAAATTAAATTTAAATACTAGAGAAGGTGAATCATATTTTAATTAAATTGATAGAAGAATATAACAAATATAATTAATTAAAATTAACTATAATGTTATGGGAATATAAATTCAATTAATATAAGAATGATTTTGGACGTCTACATTTTGCCCCTCTTTGATGCGGCGTCAAAAGTGGCGTCGCGTGAAAGAAAAGAAAATAATATGCCCTAGAGAGAAAATTAATTATGGTGGGAGATGAGATGATGCCCCCTCGAGAAAATAACAGAAAAAATAAATTTTGTGGAATTTTCTCAAAATAAGGCAGAAGAGAGGAAGAAGAGAGAAAAGGGGGAAATTAGGTGGTGTTGCAAGAAACATCCTTGGGGGGGGTAGACCTAGGCTAGATCGAGGACATGATGCCCCAATTAGGATGGGGGAATAAACAAAAACCTTGCCAAGAGAAAAATGCAAAGTGCAATATGACCTATCTAGAATGCAATCCTAACTACATGATGAAAGTGGGATTTATACCATGTTAATGTTGGAGAGAACACCCTAGTTTGATTTTGTAAAAGGAGTTATGTACCATATGCTAGAAAACACAAGTGAAATGGTTCCTTTGCATGGACTAGACTCTCAGACAAATAGGTTTCTAGGAACAAGAATGCAAGATATCAGGTATGATGAGACCTATGAAATGTTGCTCACGAGGAGATGCAATACACCCATATATTTTTAGGGATTTGGGATGCATGAATCCTACTTCTAGTGAGGCATACATAGTCATAACTAAAGATCAAACATAAATGCACTAACAATCTATGACAATCAGATCATACCACAAATGACACATATTCCAACAAGTACTCACCATAACAAACTAAGACATGAAAGATTGAGGTTGTCACGAGCAGGACACATTGAAACACAAGATAAAATAAAAAAAAAGGCATCCTGACCAAGCGATCACCAAAATTTCTTTCCATGAACAATTTTGATGTGAGAATTGATAGAATATCCGACACTAGAAGGATGCATCCTGATGGGCAAAATATTGATTTATTGAAATGGGAATTTCTTGGCAATTGCTTGTGAATAGAATGAAATGAGGAAAGTCAATCTGTGTGATGATTTGTTGGAAATTTTTGCGGTTACTATGTCTAGAATAAAGCTAAGTGTTGATGGGGTAAGCTAAGTCATGCGGGAATGGGGTTTTATAAGAAGAAGAATTCGATGGAATGGGATTGGAAGATAAGAGGAATTAGATAGAAGAGGAAGGTATTATATTAGAAGAGGAATGAATGGGATAGAATTGAATTGGAAGAAGATAAATGAATTGGAATATAAGATAAATAGAATGGAAGAGGAATGGATTAGATTAGAAGATAGAATGGGAGAGGAATGGATTGGATTAGAAAATAGATAGAATGGAAGAGGAATGGATTGGATTAGAAGATAGATAGAATGGAAGAGAAATGGATTGGAGAATATGATAGAAAGGAAGATAAGATAGTAGATAGAATGGGAGAGAAATGGATTGGATTAGAAGATAGATAGAATGAAAGAGGAAGATAATATATTAATGGATGAATATGAATTTTATAGGATGGGATTCAGACCAATGACAAGGGAGAACCAAGGAATGGTGGAGATGGAGAGATGGATTGAATGGGAGATAAATGAAGGGAATGAATGGATATGTAATATTGAATGGATGAATAGGGAATGTGGGATTGAAGGATGGAGATTCAAGAACTAGGTTGTAAAGGAGTGAAATGCCACACACTAGCAGTAGGAAAATGAAGGATGGGAAGATCAGGGATAAAGGATGCATGAAAGAGAAGGATGGTGTGTAAGGGATGTGAGTAGAAGATTGAAGAATGGGGAATGAGGAGAATAGGATCTAAGGACTATGTGTTAAAGGATGCCCCATACGAGGGGTGGGAGGATGAAGGATGGAGAGATGGTGGATAAAGGATAAATGAGATGGATAGATAGTTGTAAAAAGGATATTCATGGAGGAGAGGAAGGCGTGTATTATCCAAAGCATGTATGGATGTATGAGTGCCTCTAGCTTTGTAAGGAAGAGAAAAGGTATGTAAAGTGGAATGGATTTGGAGGAGAGATATGAGATGGAGGGTATGAATAGTATAGGGGATATGGTATAGAAAATATGGATATGATAGAATAATGGATAATGTATGAAGGAAATGCATAGGGTAATAAAGATCAAAAGACATGGGAAAGAAGGATGGAATTATAGGATTATGGAAGGGGGATGGAGGAAATGTATAAGAAAAGTACTATGAAATGGAGGACATGGATAGGATGTCAAGATAAAAAATGGATAGAGGATGATGGATGTAGATAGGATGGTGGATGGTGGATATGAAACATGGAGTATATGAGTGGAGGGAAAGTATAGGATAGTCAAGATAAAATATGGGAAATGGATGATGGACTTAGATAGGATGGTGGATGGTGGATAGGGTAGGTGGAAGATATGTATGGTAGCATAGGCATGGATGGAGCTTGACCCCAAGCATAGAGTGCAAGGGAATGAGGATAAGTAAATGGATATATAAGTGGATGTGGAAGATAATGGATATGTGATAGGAAGATGGAGGAAGGACTCAAGCATCTAGTTCCATGGATGATATACCTTGAGATGTCTTTTTTATTATTATTATAATGTATCAAGGAATTTTATATATATGCTCATAGATGTTGGTGGGATTGTGGGAAGGGAGATGACCGGATGGAGGATATGGAGGGGAGATAAGGGTTTATGCGTAAGGTTGGGTTATTGGGATGGAAGAATGGGGAAGGATTGGTGGACAATGGATGGGAGGTTGCAGGAATTGTGAAGAAATGGATAAGGGAGTTAGAAAGATCATCATTGGCACACACCTTGAAGGGTGGTGGAGTAGTGGATGAGGAGTAGTGGACTTTGGGATTAAGGACCCAAAATAGAGGAAGGAGGTGATGGATTTAGGATAGTGGAGTGAGGTATTTTAGGATCCAAAATGAATTTGAGGGATGTGGGATTTTTAAATGGAGGATAAAATGGATTTATGAAGTGAAGAAGCTTTGGATTAGCAAGGTTGGATGCCAACCTTTATTGTACATTGAGATGCATTTCTTCAATAAGTAGCTTGGGAATCCACATGAATTTTGAATTTTTTTCTTCTGGCCTGTGTGCCCTTTTGAATTTTCTTTCTTGTGGATCATATTTTCCTTTTCTTGAACATGTCATTTAGATGGGACATGTTGATCCTTGGAATTGTTTTTGTGGATTTTGGCTTTATGCTTTTTAGCTTTGGCATCCAAATTTCTTCCAATAGAAATGGAATGGGTGCATGAGGGTAGATAGTTTGGAGAGTTAATGGAAGGAATAATAGAGGGCGAATGTTGGAAGGAATACAAGGATGTGTGCCTTTGTTGATCTTTATTATGGATTTGAGGTTATGGAGTGGTGGACTTGGATATGGTGGATGAAGGTATGTAAGAACCAAAAATGGATGGAAGGGATGAAGGATTTGTTTTTGGGACATAGGGACCCAAAATGGACGTGGATGAGGAAGGAATGGAGTTTTGAACCTAAGGGCCCAAAATGGATGTGGATGAGTAAGGGATGAATTTTTGAACATAAGGGCCTAAAATGGATTTGGAGGATGGGGGATGGGAAAATTTGAGTTTATATGGAAGAATTTTGGATGTAGAAGGGGTGGAAGATTTACCAACATCTTGAGACATTATTTTTCCAATGGGATACTTTTTATTTTGAGCACAAGATGTGAGTCCATGTGAATGGGGTTTATGGATGGATTGGATAGGTTTGATGGGATTTTGTGGAGGATTAGGATCATGTGGAGGAATAATAGGATTTTGAGAGGAATAGGCATCATGAAATGGATTTGAATGGGCACTTTGATCTTGAATTTGGGGAGGATTATGTATTGGAGTGAGTGGATCTTGAGATGGAAGGGAATCATGCATTGAAATGGAGGGGATGGAATCATGAGATGGAGTAATTGGATCTTGACATGGAGGGGGGTTAGTTGATGGGATACAAGGAATATCTTCATGAAAAGGAGGATAAGTGGAGGTTAACTCTTGACATGGGGGGGAATAATTGGATGGGGTGGAGGGGATATCTTGATCTTTATTAGGAATGGGATCATGAGATGGGTTAAGGAGGATAAGTGGATCTTCATATGGAAAGGTGTCATAGGATGGAGAGGTGTCATAAGATGGAGGGAATATTAGATTTAGAGGATAAGAGGAATCCATGCTATCATGCTTTGGAACAAGTTCTTGACATGTGTGGACTTGTGGGGGTAATGTGATTGAGGAGGTGGAAGCTTCAACTTGAGTGGATGGAGGGATGGGTGACTCATAAGGATTAGGATATTGAGGTATGTATTGATTTGGAGGGGAAAGTGGTAGGTTCATGACATGAGGGGATTTAACAACTTGATTTGGGGATTTATATTTTTCTTCTATCCCTTGGATCCATTCAATGGAAAAGGTAGTGTGAGATGGGGATGATGTAGGATTTGGAGGATTGGGATTATGTGGAGGATAAGGATTACAATTTTGGACATGAAGCTCAAAATGTGGGGGATTAGGTGTAGGATTGGGATTAAATGGGAGATGGGAATTATGAATTTGGACAAATGGGGAAGGACATATGTCTTCAAAGGCAAAATTTTTCTTTTGACCCCTATTTTGTAGGCTAAGGATAATGTTTCAGAGTTCTTGAATCTCATGGGCAAGATGGCTATAAGATGAATTTACCTTGTCAAAGGTAGAGGAAGGATAAGAAATGGTAGATGAATTTGGATTAGATATGATGTGTTGAGAATAGATTTGGTAGGTAAGATGGATTGGAGGTATGGCTTGAGGATTAGGGTTTAGCATTTTATAGTCCTCAACCATTTCGTTAAACCAATCCATATTCATGATGTTTGGATGAGAGGTTTAGGAATTGGATTAGAAGATGATGTGGAAGAATTTTTAGATGAAGATTAGATGAAGTGATAGATTTGAGGATGGATGAAATATGAACTTAAGACTTAGGAGCAAGTTTGGACTTTGTTTTGATTTAAGAGGGAAAGGCCTCAAGGATTTTGATTTGATTTGATTTGATTTGATTTGATTTGATTATGAGGGAAGGGCCTCAAAGTTGGATTTCATTTGATTTGATTTGGATTTAAAGGTTTGAGACAAACCTAAGTGAAACAAGACCCTACGATGGTGCAAACAAAGGATTGATTTGGATGATGATATCTTCTTCTACTTGGAGATAGACTGATGATACCAAGAAAAATAGGATTTGACTAAGATAATTAATTACTTGAGATGGAATGATGTTCTCAAAGAAATATGATTCAAATAGATGTTTTATAATGATGAGGGTCTATGAAACACTTTGATAAATATTTCAACCTAAGATTTGAGATGAAAAATCTTGATGAAGGTCTAAAAGATGAAGTTTGATTTGATGTGGTTTAATTTTGACTATGGTTGGATGTGGGTCAATCAAGATAATCAAGATTAAAGTCCAAGGATTATGATGGTGATCCTAAGCCAAAAGTAGAAGATTTTATTAAAATTGGATTTAGAAGGTGATGTGAATGAATATTTTGAAGTAAGAATGGATGAACTTTGAAAGAAAAAGGAGAGATGTTGGAAGATAAGGGAATAATTAAGGGTGATTGGTTTTGGATGAAGAGGAAGATGAATTATATTAGGATTTGATAGAATTATATGAGGTTGAAAAGTGTATTGGAATAGAAGAATTATGATTGGATTAGGTTGGAGGAAGATGGATGATTAGATTGGATTAAGAAAGAGGATGTTGATGTAGTTTAGAGGGATGATTAGGAAGATTGTGAATGTTTAGGATGGAAAGATTAGAATGATTTAAGAAGAATAAAAATGACTTGGAAGAGGTGATTAGGATAAGAAGTATGATGATGATGAAGAAGTGGGTTGATGTGGAGATGAAAATGTAGGATTTTGATTGATTTTGAAATTTTTAGGTCAATTTGTTCATTGGCAAGAACTAATTTTCAACATACATCAAAGGCATTGACTACGCTAAGTATACCCTGACTTAGATTTTGGACATAACTGACAGTTATTGAAGACACATGTCTGAAAATAGTCATGGAAGGGACAAAGCAACCTTACAAGAGACAAGAAATTGTGACTTTGGGGAATTTTGATAAAATTGTGATATTTCAGTTGTGTATGTTCAAGTGACTCTTTCAAGCCACTTATTTTTTTACGTGGTTTAACACAATGAAGATAGTACAAATAGTAGCTAATTTAAGGAATTGACTTTGCATGAAATATTATAGGCCCATTGCTTAGTAGTCCTTTGTCTCACACATCAGTGTCACCCCTGGAAGGGTGCCCATGTTTTTGCCTCTTTCTAGGTATTGTTGCCATGCTACGAAGATCTCTTTCATAACACAATACCCTGGGACACGTATGATAGGAATCTTGGGGGGAGAATCTTCCCTCCCCTTGCACTATAATAAGTCACAGTTTGGAGGTGAATTGGGTAGGCTAATTATTTATAGTTGCTAATAAGATTTGTGGCGTCCCCACAATAGGTTTGTATGGTGTGAGACACTTAAGTCTCTAGTTCAACCATGCCAATTTGATGAGGATATTCACTTAGTATGGACTACCATTGAACACAACTTACCCAAGCTTGAAGGGATAAAGTGAACCTTTGGGTCACACCTTATTTTTATACCGGCCGAAGGGATTTACTAGTTTGAGGTTATCCTCTAAAGGGGAAGCACACCCTCTAGACATGCCTCTCTAGAAGCTAAATTAAGATAAGATTTCTCTTCACCCAAGTTCCATGAAGGTGAGGGGAGAGGATAAAGCTATAGTTTAATCACAACGTCATGTAAATTAAGGAATCTATCTAATGAAAAATAGCTCAAAAGAAGTGTTGAAAAACACTTCTTCAAACACACCAAAAAGAGTTAATTTTACAAATTGAACCTAATTAGAGAAACTAAGTGTTTTCTACCTAAGCAAAAGACACAATAGTATGATTAAGCATGCAAGTTCAATTCATTCCCCACACATCAATAAGGAAAGCATGTAAAAAGGTGTGATTGTTTTTCCTTAAGTCATTCAAGATTTTATGAGGTTCATTCCCTTATGCATTCAAAATTAGATATGGTTAATTCCTTTAAGCAACATGCATTCAAAGACTAGTGTTTAAATCATACAAGTTCATTTCCAAAATCCATTAAAATCCAAGGAAACCTGCATGAAAAATATTAGTAATCTTTAAAGTCTTCAACCCTAAAATGCTGCAAAAAGGCATAGACTAGTAACACTTGATTCCTGACAATATTTTGATTCTTGATTCCTAAAATTTGACTAAGTCTAAAATTTCTTAAAAACCCTCAAAAACTAGATTCTACATCTTAACTCCTATGAATCTGAAACCACTCTGAAAAATTCTCCAACATCACCCACATCTTTTGGAAATGCATTTTGGTATTCAGGAATGCCAATGAAATTAAATTGCTTATACCTTTCAGAATGCAATGGTTTCCTTTGGATGTTATCAGTCTCTTTGAAAGTAGTAGATTTTGTTTTGGAAGATGTTGTGTTCTTAGTTCCAGCATAAGAATATTTGGAAGACTGTAAAACATAAATTTTCTTTTTCATTTCTATTGTTGCAGCTTCTACCTGAGATTTTTCTAACATCTTGGCCATGGTTTCATTTTCTATTCTTAGTCTTTCAAGATCAATATCCAATTTGGACATTTTCTCTGTTAGGGCCTTCTGAAATTTTGGCTCTTCGATTTTGCTTTCAGTGATCTTTTGTTTACCTTTGTCCTTAAAATTTTTTGAACTAGAAGCTTTGTGAGTAGTAGTATTTCTTGGTCTTTATGAGATCTTTCAATGTTTCTTGTAGTTTGATATCTTAAGGATCTTCTTCTACTTCTGTCGACATCTCTTGTAACTGTTGGAAAGTGACAATGCAAGCAATTGTTATTTTGTCATTGATGTCAAACCTTAACTGGTGAGACTATTGTTATCTATTTGAGTACCATATCTATTGTTGATGAAGAAGAGTTAAAAAGAAGACCAAGTAAGTTAACATCAAAGCTATAATTAGATCTGAATTTGCAAAGTAAGTTGTATGTATCAGATCACAACTACTGATTACTTTCTAACCATTGTATCAGTTAAAATCCTTTTACAAGGTTGACCTAACAGTCATTTGTATAAATCCTCTAACAAGGTGACATTCAGGTGGAATGTTCTAAGTCCTTTAACAAGGCCACTCCTGACAGGGTGATTAAATTCTTTAACCAGGTCACACATAACAGTGTGCTATTGTAACCTTTAACAGGGTTGGCTCCTCATAGAGCTCACTTCAGAAGAGTGAAACTTGGTAGCATGTTACTAGTGGTTTTTCCCATATTGGGTTTCTATGTTAAATAATTGTGTCAACTTGTGTGAATGTTTATGGTTTGTTTTACTGTTATGTTTCTACAAGCTAATTACATTATACAGTAAACTACATGATTAAGTTGTTGACATATGCTACTGCTGCCGAGTAGATTTGAAATACAGAAAGTTTTATTTGCTACATCTAGACCTGAGGATAAATAATTCACCCCTCCCCTCTCAATTATTCTAAATTCATTATAACAATTGGTATCAGAGCTTTGGTCTCCTAAAAATAGTTTGAAGGTACTTGCAGCGAAAAGATCAAGATGTATAAGAAGGAGGTTCCTAAGCTGAACAAAGATAACTTCCCTGCATGGTAGAGTTTGATGAAACTGCATCTGACTAGTATTGGAGATGATTCTAAGTGACTTATTGAAAATGACTATGTATCACCTACTACTCCTTTCACAGCTACACAACTAAGAGAAAAATAAGAGCACAATCAAGCAATGTTGCAGATTGCATCCTCATTGAGCTATTCAGAGTTTGATTATATAAAGAGCTGCACAAATGCAAAGCAGATGTGGGATAAACTAGCAACTGTCTATGGTGGAGACACAAATGTGCTGAGAGCTAAATCAAAAAGTCTAAGAGGTAAGTTTGATGAGATGAAAATGCAAGAAGGTGAAAATGTTAATCAATATTATGGTAGAGTAAAAGAAGTTGTAAATGCCATTAGAGGGGCTAATGGAACAATAGATGAGAACACTATTATGAGAAAGGTACTAAGAACTTTACTTCCTATATATGCTATTAGATTTTCTACAATTCAAGAACTGAGATGTACTCCTAACAATAATTTGAATCTGGAAAATTTGATAGGCAAACTCACTGCATTTGAAATGTCAAATTATGATAACTACAATCCACAAGGTATTGATTATGCTTTTAGATCTCAATTGGTTCTCAATAAATCTAAGAAAGGAAAGAAACATGTGAACAGTGATAGTGACACTAATGATGATGATCTTGAATAACTTGAAGCAGTTATGGCAAAAAGGCTATACAAAGGAAAAGGAAAATACAGAGGTAAACTTCCTATCATTTGTTTTTCATGCAATAA
Organism: Thuja plicata; assembly: GCA_018584345.1. NCBI lineage: Eukaryota > Viridiplantae > Streptophyta > Pinopsida > Cupressales > Cupressaceae > Thuja > Thuja plicata. The sequence goes on from MU225529.1 coordinate 816,861, forward strand.
AGTTGGTCATATAGCTGCTAGATGTCCTGATAAGAATGAAAAACATGAAAGAAGGGACAAAAAATACAAGGAATACAAAGATATAAAGGATGAACGAGACTTCAGGAAATATAAGGATTACAAAGACAAAGGTAAGAAATCTTGTTATATTGATGAAGAAACTTCTGACAATGATACTGACAATTCTGATGACAATGATATAGAAGTTTTTTATGTTGCAATGAAAGAAGATTCTGATGATGATGAGAAAAATGCATTAATCTCTTATAAGAGTAAAGGTGATCATTGGATCATTGACAGTGGTTGTTCCCATCATATGACTGGTGACAAGGATAA
>MU225529.1:817692-838421 GCA_018584345.1 Thuja plicata
AGAAAGAAGCTACTATGGTGCTAGATACTTTATTCTATTTGTTGATGATTATTCAAGGATGATGACTGTAATGTTTCTCAAGGAAAAATATGATGCATTCCAGTTATTTAAATGGTACTTAGCTAAATTAGAAAAGGAAACTAGAAAAAGTTTGAAATGCTTAAGATCTGACAAAGGTGGAGAGTTTATTTCTAATGAGTTCAACAGTTTCTGCAATGACCGAGGCATAAAGAGATAGATGTCTGCACCCAGGACACCTCCACAAAATGGTATTGCTAAACGAAGGAAAAAATCTATCATGGACTGTGCAAGAACACTAATGATGGAGAAGAATGTTGCACAAAAGTACTGGAAAGAAGTTGTAAGTACTGCAGTATATAACCTGAACAGAGTACAAGTCAAGAAAGGTACAAATGCTACACCTTATGAACTTTGGTATGGTTATGCACCTAGTGTAAAGTACTTTAAAGTATTTGGAAGCAAATGTTTTATACTGAAGGACAATAGAAATGGAAAACTTGACGCTAAAGGTGAAGAAGGTATATTCCTTGGTTATTCAACGAAAAGCAAAGCATACAAATGTTTGAATTCTAATACTAAAAAAGTTGTGGAAAGTGCAAATGTTAGAATTAATGAGTTTGCAGAAAGGAATGAAGCTGAAAGTACACAAGAGCCTGAAAGCTATAGATCATTTGTATATCTAGTTGAGGAAGATTCTAATACACTACCTAAGCATACTTCCTAGCAACAACATGCACCTACCGAGTCACAGAGTGGATTTTCCAAGCAATAGGAAGTGAATGCCGAGTCACAGAATCAACCAGAACTGAATACAAACAATGAATCTGAAGAAAGACCTGAGCCTACTCTAGTGAAATATGTGAGGAGACACCACAATTCTAATTAAATCATTGGATTGAAAGATTCTGTAGTTATGACATGAATTAAGTTGAAAAATGGCACATGTCTGTTATGTGAATTTGAGCCCAAAATAGTGAAAGATGCTATAGAAAATGAAGATTGGATATAGGCAATGAATGAGGAAATTGAACAAATTGAGAAGAACAAGACTTGGAAACTTATACCTAGGCCAAAGGATAAAAATGTAATTGATACAAAGTGGGTATTTAGAAATAAACTGAATGAGCATGGAGATGTGACAAGAAACAAAGCTAGACTGGTATGCAAGGGTCATGCACAAGAGGAAGGAATTGACTATGGTGAAACATTCACCCCAGTTGCAAGATTGGAAGGAGTCAGAACCTTACATGCATATGCAGCCTATCAAGGATTCAAAGTTTATCAGATGGATGTGAAGTCTATATTTCTCAATGGTATCTTGGAAGAAGAAGTGTATATTGAGAAAGATGATGGTTTTGTTGACCCAAACAAAAGAAATATGGTTTGCAGATTGCACAAAGCATTATATGGACTAAAGAAAGTGCCAAGAGCATGGTATGAGAGATTGCACAATTATCTGATAAAGATTGGATTTGAAAGTACCAATGACAACATCAACCTATACTTGAAGACAGAGCAAAGAAAAGGTACATTATTAGCTAAAATTTTTGTAGATGACATCATATTTAGTGGACAAGATGTGTTATGCCAAAAATTTGCAATAGAGATGCAAACTGAGTTTGAGATTAATCCACTCGGTTTGGCCCTTGTACATTCATGAGACATCCCATCCTCCCATGATCATGCTAACCTCCTAAGTCATCATCCCGCTACCATTCCCTGTCTGATCCTCCATAGTCCACCTGTCTGGTTTATCAGTTGATTATGACACACACCAAAAATAAAAATAAAAATAATGAAAATTTTGAGATTCAAATGTCACACTTGTTCAACCTCAAACAACTCATCTTCTGAGTTCTTTGGTCACACTTTGCATTCCTTCACCATGGATGCTTTTGGGTATTGAAAGAAAGGAAATTGATGCAGAGAACAACTGAAAGAAAATCCAAGAACAAGAGAATGATGATCTTCCACTCATAGTATCATTAGTTAGCTCATTTAAAGTGTCTTGCATTCATTTTAGGTACATTGTTAATTCATCTTCCATTATCAATTCAATTTAGAGTCATGTTATATTGCATTGTTAGATTCATTTTAAGATCATTTAGGGCATCTTGCATTTTAAGATCATTTAGGGAATCTTGCATTTTAAGATCATTTAGGACATCTTGCATTTTAAGATCATTTAAGGCATCTTGCATTTTAAGACCAAATTTAGAGCATCTTGCATTTTAAGACCAAATTTATAGCAATTAGGAATTCCAACTAGAGAAGCTCCAATTCATGATGTAGTAGGTTCCCCTTTGTCAATCCATTATCAATCCATTAATTCATCTTGTATTGTTAAGTTTCATTTTAGGATCATCTCATTATCTTGCATTAATCGTACATTTTAGGTTCATTTCATTTGCATTAATCATACATTTTAGGTCCATTTCATTTGCATTAATAATAAATTTTAGGTCCATTTCATTCACATCATTAGCTTACATTCATCCATTATCATCTTGCATTATTACATCATTTTAGAATTCATTTTAAGCTTGCATTCATCCATTTTTACCATCTTGCATTGTTACATCATTTTAGGTTCATTAAGCTTGCATTCATCTATTTTTATCATCTTAGGTTCATTAAGCTTACATTCATCCATTTTTTGCATCATTTGCATCATTAGCATCATTTGCATCATTTTAGGTTCATTATAGTTTATATTCATCCATTTATAGCATCATTTTAGGTTCATTATCTTGCATTCATCCATTTTTATCATCTAACATCATTACAACATTTAGGTTCATCTTATCATTTGCATACTTAAATCATTGATAAAACATAAATCATCTATGCATATTCATAAAACATCAACATATATATTGCATATAGGAATAAAAGCACATCATATCCTGCATCACACATGTCAGTACATCACATACATATAAGCATCATCCATCCCGCATAGGTCAAACATCATATATATACATAATCAAGTCATCCATATACATCACATCCTACAAGAATCAACTGTCAGTCATCATGTAGTATGCATCAACACATCATATAGATCATACATTCTAAGCATCATAAAAATCATCATATAAATCATAACATCATGAGCAGAAATAAGAGTCCTCATATATATACCAATGTCTGTCAATAAAATACATCATGTGCACCTCAGTGCCAATATACATGTATACATCTCAAAAATAAAAAACTATGTCATATCATCCTCTAACTAATCATGTTGGTGCCTATGATGGCCCACCTCCCTGTCCTAGTGGTGGACATGGTGGCATCCCCATTGATCCCTGCGGGGTGGAAGCCCGCACTGTGCTCTGAGAATGAGATCTCTCTGAGTAATCCCGCCTTTGTCCCTCAGGAACAAGCTTATGATAAAGTTCTGTATAGTGGGCTGCCTCCCTCCCTACCCTATTCACATCCCTATGGGTTGCGAATGCCTCTAATACCACCTGACCCACTCGACCTGCCACTAGCACCTGTCGAGCAATAGCTCACTCTACCCTGTAGGTCTCTGCCCATCTCACTACTGCATCCCTCTCTAAGGTCAATGCATCGATCTACTCCATGCCCTAATCCATCTATAATGTCAATCTCTCTAACTCCCCTACGAGTGTATCTATCTCTGTGCATAACTCTCTGGCATTTTGTGTCAGATCCACCATAGAGAACTCACCAGAGTCTACCCTACCCTGTAGAGTATCCAGTGACCCCTCTACCCTGTCATCCCATGCCGTCTTTGCCATTAGTAAACCCTGTATCTGAGCTATCTTTGCATGTAGGCTTGCATAAGACACCACCGCCTCATCTAGTAACCCCTGCAGTCTGGTGCACTCTGTCTGCAGACTGTCTCACTCTGCAAGGACAGTATCATGTGTCTCGTGGGCCACAAATCCTTTGGGTGGCCCCTGTGCCTAATACTATGGTGGCACTGGTGGTGCCTGTACCTACACCTATGGTGGCACTAGTGGTGCCTGTGCCTGATCCTATCCTGGTGCCAGTGGGGGTCCCTGTGCCTGATCCTGGGCCTGTACCTCTACTCAAGGTCTAACCCATCTCTATATTTTCCTCCTATGTCCCACTGCTGAGCTCTCTAGGGCATCCCTAATCTCAGTCCTATCCTCCACATCTAAATCCCCCGTCAGCTGCTTGTGGGCAGCCACCTGAGCTAGGTCGGTCAGCCTGACTAGCGTATGTGCTGTCCACCACACTGCATACTCAGGAGTCATGCCTAGATCTGTCACATCTGGTCACACCACAAAGTCCAGCCATGGCATATCTCTCTAGGATTCCCTCACTATGAGAGCATCCATGTATCTGCCCCAGATGCCAACCTCCCTAGTGACATGAGGATGTAAAGCATCCTCTGCCACCACCCCTTGCTGTAGCCTGAGCTGCCTCATGACCCTGGATGGTCTATATCTCTCAATCTAGTGAATAGTCCTACCTAGAAGAAAGCAATTAGTTTGCACATATGAGAGGTATAGGAAATCGTCGAATCCATCCTCCACCCTTGTCATCCAATCCATAGTCCCCCATGGCTCACATAGCCTGTAAGGGGTCTAGTAGAAAACTTGAAACTCATCCAATAAATGCCTCCAATATCCTATCTACCTGACAAAGGTGTATCTCAGCAGAAGCCTGTATCTGTAGGCATAGGGCTCCCCTAGCTGGTGGGACTCCGTCACCCTCATGGGTTGGAACACCACAATGTGTTCCTAGGCCCACACTAATAATAGCGTCACCCTAGTCCCCATGTTGCACGCCTCATGATATGCAGCCATGTGGAGATCATGATATAACTGCCCGAGGAAAACATACCCCCAGTAGTATGAAGTCTCCTCCTCTAGCATCTACGCTAGAGCCCACGACCAGCCCATCCCAAAGCCATGTCCTGACAGGTCCACCAGTATGTGTCCCCTGATCAATCCAGCAAAATAAAGTGCTATCCGGTGAAGCCTCCTATCCACTGCTGCCTGCCATGGCATCCAATTCCTGTAGGAAGGGATCCACCTCATCAGCCATCTGAATGCGATCTCCATGTAATGTTTGCTAACCTCCAATCTATACCAAGGAATCGCTCCTCGAATCGGGATCTACAAAATATGCCACACGTCCTCCAAAGTAATCATCGCCTCTCTAGTAGGAAAATGGAAAGTGGTCTTATCACTGTGCCACCACTCGATCAAGGTGGTCATCATACCATTGTGCACCCATAGCCTAGGCCAACGGGGAACATAGTCTAGTCCTACCACCACTAACAGTCCCCAGTCATCCTCTGTCAACTGTGCCTCCAGCTCAATTGTCGGCGGCCAATGCTCCCATGATCCCAAGGGTGGGAACTGCTCCTGCAAAAGTTTCTACATCCACCATGTCAGTCAATTATTCTCTTAGTCTTAGTCTAACCCTTTCTAGAATGGGGCATCTTTCCCCTAGGTCTCATGCTGACCCATCCCTGGCCCCCGTTGGGTCCCTCTGTTTCCTTCCCAATTGGTGTTTGCCCTTTTAGGCGCAAACGTTGGTTCAGCCAAAAATGTCAGTTCATGCAGCGGCGTCTCTATATGTCTACCCACAGACCAGCATCTTCGAAGACACAGATCTGGGTCCAGCGTCTTCGAAGATGCCGGTCTGGCACCAGCGGCTTCGGAGACACCGATCCAGGGATTGGTGTCCATGCAGACACTGGTTTTAGAATCAACCTCTCTGGTTTGAAACTAAATCTACCCTCATTAATGCCTATCTACCCCCCTAAAAGCAATAAATGCATTTGTAACAATAAATACCAGGTCATGGATAGTCCACTCACCGGTATCAGTCGCTCGACGGGCCTCCTGTGTGTCTTAACGCGCTCACCAAGCTGTCCCTTCATCATCTCATCTCACTCAAAGCTAAAATATTTACTATTCACTATTCACAAATGACCTTCATTTTCCCCCCAACCCCTCTTATAGCCTCTGTCTTCCCCAAAATTTTTGTATATATTGTCTTGTTGTACATATTGTCCTGTTATATAAGTCTCAACATGCATAAACTTCACCAAAAATATTTGCAAATCACAAAAATCTATAAAAAATTCAAAAAATTTCAAAAAATCCAAAAAAAAACCATATAAACTCCAAAATCATGCAATAAACAATTCCTTCTTCCCGCATTATCCTCGATCTTTGATTTCAAACACAGTTTGACTCATGCAACTGTGACACTATTTTTAACCAAATCACTTTAGCGACTGACTGTCCTTGCACTTCATCCTGTTCACAACTTTTGCCTGCAAATGTCTTTCCACTAAATTCGATCACATCAAATCCTTGCCCATCAGTATGTATCCTTCTGGCATTGGCATCTCAGATCCTTTATCAATCCATCATGTTCATGGCAATAACTCTGGACCGATTGACTGCTTGGTCATAAGGCCTTCTTTAATGATTTTATATTTTTGTGTCATTTTCAACCTACTCATCACTACCTCAATCTGCTATATCTTGGTACGTGGTGACGGGTCGAGACTGACACATGTGTATTTTGTAGTATGCTTTGTTTGAGTGTCTAGTCCATGCAAAGGAACCTTGTCATCTGTGTTTTCTAGCACCTGATGCATACCTCCTCTTGCAATATCAAAATCGGATGTGCTCTCCATATTTTTCACACAAATGGATCCCAATGCATAATTAGTTGCATTTAGTTTCATTTGCATTCACATTCTTTGCTGCATTACTCATTGCATTTTAGAAGGCTTCTATTTATTCTCTCTCTCCTTTCCTCTCTCCCATTGCGTCCTTTTTGAGAAAATCCCACACCATTGTCTTCGTTGTGTCCTTTTCTTGAGGGGGCACAACCATATATCAATCAAAGCGTATACCAGTGGCAGCTTCTGTTAATGAAGTCAATAACTTATTTTTCTTATCTTTGACGAAATGTCACTTGCGACACTATGTCAAAGAGGGGCAAAATATAGACATCCAAAAATATTAATATTAATATTAATATTATTTTTCCTCTTATTCCTCTAACTATTTAATTCAATCAATTAAATAGTTTCATTTATCAATAGTTTAAACACTATTTCAATATATTTTATTTAAATACATTTACCTCCACAAATTCCCCTTTTAATAAATTTATATTTATTAAAATCCTCCATTTTACTAATTCTTCTAAGCTATTATTTATTCAAATCTAACTTGAATTAAATCTAAACCCTAGCTAGGAACCTATTAATCCTACCCTACAACCTACCCTATTCCTACCCTACTCCCATCACCTCATTTCCTAAGCATGCTTCCACACCTAACTATCCTCTAAATCATGTTTAATGGGTGATTCCTAACCTTTTTAAGGATAATGGAATGCCCACCCACATGGGGAAATTCTCTCCAAAATGGGTACCCATTCCTCTTAAATTCTTTCTTACAACTTTATCTCCTCATTTGAAATATTGAGCTACTCAATATTAATGCCAATTTTGACTTAAAATTGGCCATTTTTTCAAAGCCATGTGTCTCCTATGTGGCTCTTATGTGGATGCAACATAAGTGCCACTTCATCCAAGCCTCTTCCTCTCCCCAACAACTCTATAAATAGAGGCCTTCTCCTCTCATATTTTCATCTCTCAATTTTCATTGTTATCATGGTAGTATTGTCTTAGATTTTTCATATTTATTTTCATGCTAATGCTTTTAGATGTTAGTTTCATGCTTTCATTTGTTTAAATTATCTAGAAGTTACATGTTAGGCTGTTAATTGGTGAATAAATCATAGTTTCTTCATAATACTTTCATATCATCCTTACTTTCATAAGTTTAAATTATCATTTTGAAGAAGATTTGAGACTAGTTCTTCATACTAGCTCTTGAATCTTTCTTCTTGTTCTCATACTCTTGCATATTTGCATTGTGATCCATAGTATTTGTGTGTTTGAGAGAGCACACTCACATATAATCTAAATAAGCAAATCAAAATGAGTAGAATATGGTGCTTCATTTACTCATTTTTAGCTTAATCCGATGTTATTTGGTATTCTTGTTATTTTCTTTGATCTCTTACATGTTTTCTTGAAATGATATATGTGCTAACCCGCTAATGTTTGCATGTTTGAGCTTGCTCCCAATAGGTTGAAGGATTCCATATACACATTCTGGCACACCCGGTGGGACCCACATCCCTAAAACTTCTTTCTTCTTGTCTAATTCTTCCAAAATTTGTCAAAAACATGGATCGGTGTCTCCAAGATACACACAGAGGCATTTGCGCAAATGCTGGTTCTTCCTGAACCACCGTTTGGCATCTACGCAAACTAGCATCTTCCATTTGAATCGACGTCTCTGGATGATATTAAAATTTTGACTTTTTATTGACCCTGTTGTTCATTTATCAAGTTTATTTGTGTTTCCTACTGCTTTTCAATACTCAATCATTCTGTTTTTAGCAGAAGTTAGTTTTACAAGTAGTCATAATGTCAAAATTGCATTAAAAGGAACACTCTCTCTCTTGATAAATCATTAAGAAATAATAGTTTTTAAGGGGTCAATTAGTTTCAAAATAGGTTTTTGGGCACATTTGGAAGCTAATTATGAAGCAAAAGATAACTTATTGTGTCGCTTTGTGCTGTGTTTTGTGTTTGCAGGAAAATTAGCATCTACAAAAATGCTGGTTCATGAACTCACATCTGCGCCAAAAGAATTAGCGTCTGCACAGAATCAGCGTCTGCGATCTGTGAATCAGCGTCTGCGCCTGGTATAATAAGTTTCTATTTTTTTGGTTATTTCATTGTCACTGTCCTTTTTTGAACCAGAATATAGAATTAGCATCTTTGCCTTGAACCAACGTCTGTGCTTTGGTAGAATCTTATGTTTGCTAACAAATTTTTGAGTGATTTTTGTGCTAACGCTTGTCAAAGATTATTTTTCAAACTACTAACTAGTTGTTTGCAGCACCACTTGTCAAAGATGCTAAATTGAAACTACTCACATTGTCTTACAGGTTGCCTTGATCTGAAATTGACCAAACGATCATGTTTGTAAATCTTTTTTTTTAGGCACTTAGACTTAATTAGGAAGATTTTTTTTGATTAATCCTAAGTGAGTGTTAGGGGATTATGCTCTCTTCCCTTTTGGGAAGATCAAAAACCTAGACACACTTACTTGGTGTTAAATAAATAAATCTTTGGAAACAAACAACTTGTCTTGCATGCTTGTGGAGAAAATGATGTTGGATAGGAGACTATGCTCTTTTCCCCTTGTGGGAAAATCAGAAATCCAGACCCTTCTTGTCGCTAATCCCATTTACTTCCAAGTTAATCCTTTAGTTGGGCCTGTCAGTTGAGCAAAAAATCTCCTGGGAATGACCCACATGAGAATGAGGTGTAAGTCACACCACTCCAACTCATGTAAATAAAATTTACTCCTTGGGGTTAAAGCCTCGGGAGTCGGTTGGCATCTGAGCTTATACTCGGCTCTCGTCTAACTTAAGTGCGGCCTCACGGTCTCAATCATGTTTATGTGACCACTTTTGTCAAGACGCTCTATGGGGCTATACACCTGAATTGTGCTTCTGCAAACATAGAGGATACAATCGAATGGAGACCCATATTAAAAACTCTAGGCTTAGAAGCTACCCAGAACACCCCTGAAAGGTGATAATGCTTGTGCAAGGAAGATAGTAACTTCTCCAAGATCACTCATACATTCGTGCCACCCTGAACATTTGGAACTGGATAATACACCATCATGACTGGAGCCATTGCATGCTTGGTGACGGCCGTATTCTGATTAGCTCTTGTGTGTGTGCCTAAGCTTACGAGCAAGTATTTTCATGCTATGACAAATTCCTTAGGTAGATTTTGTGTTTGAAGTGTTTGAAGAAATTGACAAATCCAAAACACAAATGAAATATCCAACTTTCAAATTTGTCATGTGCTTGTATTCTTCAAGGTTGCTTTGTCCCTTGTCAGATTGTTTTCAGACACATGCTTGTTATTTTCTGATTTTGATTATGTTGAAAGTGGTTCTTGCCATAGAACAATCCTATTGAGAAATCAGAACATGATCAAGATTTTTGCCAGATTATCAAAATAAACATTTCGGTCTTTCATGAGATATGTCCTAAGAACCTCAAACTATTCATCCAAGATTAAGATCTATTAATAGGACATGACTGATTCCAAGAAACACAAGAAAGTGAAAAATCCATTACCACCTATGCAAAGAGAACAAAAGAACACAACCCGAGAGGCTACCAAGTACCAACACATTGTCGATTCTATCAAGCAAGAAATCCATAAACGAGAACTATTTGAGAAAGTGATTTACAACAACAAGGTTGCTTGTTTTAATGGGAAAATATTGTCTAAACTCTGCTTTTGTTGGATTTGAACAATATGACTAGTCAGTTTACCATAGCGAACACAAGTTCCTCCTCTTCTTAAGCTCACTTAGCTTGCATTTTAGGACCTCCCTTAGGTTTCCATCTTTAGGAACACACCACACACTTATCCTAACATGATCTTGCATCAACCAAATCAATCCTAATCAACCTAGCATCATCTTAGTCATCATCCAAAGTGCCCCTGATCACATCCCCCACTTAGGTATTAGATCCCCTTTTTTAGTAGCTAAAACCTGCATCCTAAATCAAACCCCATCCATTGAAGGTCCTTAAACTAAACATTGTTTTGGGATAATCATTTTTGTCTTTTGCAACCTCATCACCTTGATCAAAAGGTTGGTTTTCATTAACAAAGAATCTCGTCCACCGAAGACCACAAGTCTATCTTAGGTAGATAATCACATCCACTTGATCCTACATTAGGAAGAGAAACCCTTGATCCTTGCATACATCAAGTCATCCTTAATTCATAGAAGCACATCCATCATCTTAAGTACATCCTAATCCTAGTATCATCATCCTTAGTTTCCTAGGTGCATCCTTGCATACACCTTGCATCTCATATTCCTTTAGGATAATCATTTCATGCCACCTATCACACGAGCCACTAAGAAGAGGAAGAACATGGATCCTAATCTAGCCGCTAGTTCATCTAATCCTACTACTGAGAGCACTAACACCATGGTCACTTATGCACCTTAGCCCAATGATCAAGTTGAACATATCTGGGTAGACACTAATGAAATTCCCACTCTAAGTGCCATGGAAACTTTTATCAATCATCCAACGCTTGTCCACATGGTAAATTCCATGAGTGGACGTAACAACAACCAAGTACTCTTGGACATCCAACAAAAAGGACTTCAAATTCCACCTTGGATTATACCCACACTTGTTACATAACCTATGGAACCTCCAGGGGAACATCCTTATCCCACCAGAAATGAAGTTTTTGATCCATTGCAATGAGCCCTACAAGTGGGAACCCTTCTTTCACAAGTAGTTCATCCCTGCATTTCACCTTCCATCATACACACAACACCTACACCTACCTCGGAAGTCCTGCCTCTTGATGCCATATCAACACCACAAATAATACCCCCCGTCACTATGCAAACACCTCTGCAAGCCACCGTTGCTCCTCCTTCACAAGCAATCCCAACATTCATTGCAAAATTTCCACCACCACCACCAGTTAGCACACAACAAACCACCATTCCATCTATTCCTACTCAACCTATTCAAAGTGCTACAACTAGTTCACAACATCAAAGGACCCAAGTATCCATGCCTATTCCACCTTTCTTTACCATAGGTATGCCACCTACCAACGTATATAACCAACCCTTATTTTCGCAAGGGTCCTCCTTTCCTGCTCCACCAACAACACAACCACAATGAATGTCAATGGTTCCACCCCAAACATTGTTCAACCCAAATCCTCCTATATTGAAACCATCGACGAATCCCTTTGCCATACCCCAAATTTCCATCCAACCTATCCAACAACAACAACCTATCTAGCAACAACCCATCCAACAACAACAACATATTCAGTAGCACCAGTAGAAACCCATCCCACAACAACCTATCCAACAACAACAAATCACCAACCCATTGATGTCCCAAGTGCAACAACAACCAATCAACTCCTTCATAGTTGCACAACCTACTCTTCAAACCACACAACAACCACAACCACAAATGCAGGGGGCAAATCCCTTCATGGCACAACCAATGCAATAGTTTACTAGTCCCTTTATCCAACCCATGCAACAACAACCAAATCAGCCCACCAGTTACATAGCCATGTCATCTTCTACTGTAGCATAAACAATTCCCCCTCCACAACAAGTTCTCACTGGGGGCATTCCACCACAAGGCACCTATGTGGGTGTGCAACAAGCTCATCTTGCATATCCCATGCTGCAACAAATACAAACATATTTCCAATAGTTGTAGCAATCTTATCAGACACCAACACCTCCTCTATTGCAGTATTCCACTCAACCCCAGCTTTCACCACTGCAACCCATATACAGTGACCAACAACCACTCTACCAAACACCACAATATCCCCCACAGAATCCTCCATATTTTCCATTTGATCCATATCAGGCACAAGGGAATCCTATGATTATGATCAACAATCCTCCCCCGTAAATCAATCCTGAATGGGAGGAAATGAAGAATGCTCTCAAAGAGATAAAAGCTAGGACAAAAGCCAAAACATTCAAGTTTGAAGAAGTATGTCCATATCCATTTGACCGATCCATTACTGCTTTACCCTTCCCCAAACACTTTGAGACCCCAAAATTTGATAAATATCGAGGGAAGGGTGATCCTGTGAGTCATGTAAAAGAATTATACATGGCATTCCAAGAAGTGGCCTACAATGATAACTTTCTCATGAGACTATTTCCCAAAAGCTTGGGAGGCACCGCCCTTGAGTGGTTTTACAAAATCCCTTACGACATAGTCTCTACTTTCGTAGAGTTATCCAAAAAGTTTGTGGCCCAATATGCGCAATAACGTTGAAAATGAACTCTCACCCTTGACCTATGCAATTCCAAACAAAAGGGAGGAGAGAGCTTGGCTGATTATCTTCAACACTGGCAAGGGCTTACCACAAGGTTGTCTTACCAACCCCTGGAACAACATCTTATCAAGATTTTCATTAAAAACCTTCATCCTAAGCTTGCTTATCACATGCACATGAATTGTATACAAACTTATCATGATATCAAGATCAAAGGTATGGACCTTGAATGAGGCCTCGTAGAGGAAGGTATGATTAAACACTACAAAGAATCCCAGCTTGATAAACATAACAATGAACGATCACGATACTGGAACAAGAACAAGAACGTGGTCACAGATGGGCCACTTACACCAAACATGTTCAGGTTGTGGTAGCTAGTCCTAATGTGCCAAACCAGACTTATCAACAAGCACCAGTAATGTATCCACAACCTCCTCCCATGTATCAGCAACCTACTCTCACGTATCCTCAACCACAGTATCAGCAAAACATGCACCCTCAAGGCGCACCCATATACCCTCCTCCAGGGATAGCCCATCAACACAAGTATCAAGGTCCTATGAACCATAAAAATGCTATCTCAGTCCCTCATGGACAACAAAGACCTCGCACTTTAAATGCACCATAATGCATGTTTACCCCTCTAGGTGAACCTATAGATGTCATCTTCCGCAAGCTAGTCCAAGCAAACCAAGTCATATATCCTACGACACAGCCGTTTGATGACTCAACTCCTAAGCCTGCCTAGTATAAAGATAAGGAGTACTATGAATACCACCATGTCAAGGGACATACCACTCTTAAATGCATGAAATTGAAGAATTATATCCAAGATCTCATTGACCGTAAGGAGATCAAAGGGGATTCCCCTGCTCAATCATCGCCAAATGCAGGCCTAAAATTTTATCAAAATGCATTCCCTAAACACACTTTCGGTATAGGTCCAGGTAATCCTACTTAGTCCTCTAATCAAGGAAAGGGTAAACAAGTAGAAAGAACTGATCAAAAATATTATACCAATGCTTATATCAATTACGATAATCTTATCGGCTACATATCCCAAGTTCAGTCCTCTGTCAATGTCATTCATGTCAAGGGTGTCGATAATCAATGTGCAATCACTACTCGCAAAGGAAAGACAACAGTTGCAGGTGCAGGTCCCACCCCATCTGCTGGGACCCAATATAAAATTTTGGAACACCTAGGGAATACTCCAGCCCAAATTTCCATTCTAGATCTTCTCCGCACATCACCCACCTACCAAGAGATTCTCAATAAAGCCTTGCACAAATCCCATGTTCCCAGTGACATCAACCTCACTAAGTTCCAAAACCTTGTCGGACACCTATCTACATCCTGCGGGGTATCCTTTAGACCAACAGACATCCCTTCTAATGAAACTGATCATAATCTCCCACTCTGTATCGCTGTCATGGTTAAAATTTTTGCCATCAAACAGGTCATGATAGATAATGGATCGGCTCTAAATTTGTGTACTCTAAAATTCATAAAATAGTTGGACTGTACTGAGGTTGATATCACAAATGAGGTCATCACAATAAAAGCATATGACAACCTGGAGCATACTTCTAAAGGCACCATTATCTTACCCATTCAAGTGGGCTCGGTTATCCAAAAAACATTATGTCATGCTGTTGATCTTGACCTTCCCTACAACATCCTCCTCGAATGCCCATGGATTCATTCTATGCAAGCCGTCCCATCCACCTACCATCAATGCATTAAATTCCCATACAAAGGCACTAATATTACCATTTGTATAGATCCCAAGCCCTTCACATACTGCAATGTGTTGGAGACATCCTTTCCACATTCCACTCATTGTCCTGGGATTGATATTGGCTCCTCTGTTATCAGCTCATCTCAAATTCCTTTTGAATCTAGAGACAATCCTCTCCTCCACCTTGTCCATGGTCAAGATCAACAATAAAGGATGTGGTGAGTACACTTTATCTGATGCCTTTGCAGTTGGAGCATTGCCTGTTGATCCGCACACTCAAGGCTGCCGACCTAATTTAAGCAAAATAGAATCAGAAACAACCAGGACACTACAATTTGGTCCTACCACTTTTGTATCACAAGGTATTTTGGTTGGCCAAGAAATGGAACGAAACATCAATCAATGGATATACAAGGATCCATCACCCCAGAACACAAGTCGGCTCAATTACTTCAAGAACAAGTACCCCACAACACACAAACTGGTGACAGAAAAATGGAATTACCAAGGAGGTGGCCTTGGTCATGAAGAGCAAGGGATTAAATATCCCATTGTACCTGCCCAACTCAAAAAACACCTGGGCCTTGGTATGGGCTCTGACACGACTGGGGGCACCATTGAGTTCATCAATTATTCCTCTTGTCAACCCTTGGGCGAAGTTGTTGACATCGAAGATATCCTGGAAGAGAAAATTGTGAAATCTTACGATGATGTTTTTGACGATGAAACCTTCCTAGGCAATGCTGTCCTATAACAACTGTCCATCCTCTTCATTGACCTCCCTTTCTGCCATCTTGAACTCATAGACTAGGACCAACCAAGTGTCGTACACGTTGACGAGTTCCAAAGTGAGGACGTGCTTCTAAGCTTTATGGGAGCAATCGAGCAAAGTAGTAATCGGGGGCAACATTCAACATATGTCTACAAATTGGACCCAAAGGCATAATTTGGGGAAGAGGAGAAATTTATCCGCAAAAATGATACAGAAAATCAAAATAAAAAAGAGAAAAATTGATCTTCTAGTGAAAACCCCTCTGGGGCACTATTTGATCACAAAAAAGTAAAAACAAAGGGCGTACCCCCTGGTGAAAACCTCTCTAAGGTGCTAGAGGATGAAGATTATCCTCTTCCTCTTATCTGAGATTATAGGCTTGAACAGTCATCGATTCTCATTGAAGAAACAAAACCTATTAACCTGGGTACCAAGGAAAATCTTGCCATCACATATATAGCAGCATCTTTATCTGAAGCAGAAGAAAGTGATCTTATCACTTTATTAAAAGAATCCATCAACAAGTTTGCATGGTCTTACTCTCACATGCTAGGGTTAGATCCCAACTTGGTGGTGCACCATCTAGTAGTGGACCCAAACATCAAACCTGTCAAGCAAAAGCTCAGAAAGATGCACCCTAAAGTGGCACTACTTGTCAAAGCAGAGCTAGAAAAATTGCTCCATGCCAAGATCATCTGCCCCATTGACTACTCTGACTGGATTTCTAATATGGTGCCCATCGCTAAGCTTGATAAATCAATAAGGATATGTACAGATTTCAGAGATCTCAATAAGGCATGTCCTAAGGATGATTTTCCTTTGCCAAACATAGACATGATTGTAGATCTCACAACAGGCCATGAGATGTTGTCACTCATGGATGACTTTTTTGGATATAATCAGATCCGCATTGCAAAAGAAGATCAGCATAAGATAGCATTTAGAACCCTTTGGGGCACCTTTTGCTATAACATGATGCCTTTTGGCTTAAAGAACGTAGGGGCAACCTATTAGAGAGCAATGACTGTCACTTTTCATGACATGATCCACAAGATCCTTGAGGACTATGTGGATGACATCTTGGAAAAATTAGTAAAAAAAGAAGACCACCTAAATGTTCTGGAATGTGTCTTTGATAGAATTAGACACTACTGCTTAATGCTCAATCCTAAGAAATGTGTTTTTGGAGTCACATAAGGGAATTTTTTAGGGTTCATTGTCTCTAGACAAGGCATTGAAATTGACCCAAAGAAAGTAAAAGCTATCATGGAGATGCCTCCACCAAAAACACTCTAAAAGCTGCGCAGCCTCCAAGGAAAACTACAATCTATGCGCTCCTTCATCTCTCAACTAGCAGATAAGTGCCAACCATTCACTCATCTCATACGCAAAGACAATACATTCAAGTGGGATCCTCAATGTCAGAAGAGCTTTGACAAGATCAAAGAATACTTGGCTAATCCACCCATCTTGGTACCCCCTATACCTAGTCGCCTGCTCATCTTATACATTTATGCTACTACTACAGCACTAGGGGCACTCCTTGCTCAATTGAACGATGAAGGCAAAGAAAGGGCCATATATTATATTAGTCAAAATTTGGTGGGTTATGAGCTCAACTATTCTCCTATGGAAAAAACATGTCTGGCAGTGGTCTTTGCCACTCAAAAAATTTGCCACTACATGCTTAGTCACACAACAAAGCTCATTTTGAAGGTGGATCCTCTCAAGTATCTACTCTCCGGGACTACACTTACAGGTCAAATGGAAAAATGGGTTATGCTGCTAAGTGAATTTGATATCCAGTATGTTGACAAAAAAGCCATTAAAGGACAAGTCATTGACGATCAGCTAGCTAAAACACCACTGGTAGATGCATATCCTTTGATAACAGAATTTATAGATGAGCACTTGTACATGGTAGAAGAACAACCAACATGGCAACTCTACTTTGATGGGTCCTCAACAGATCGTGGCGCAGGGGAAGGAATACTTTTTGTCACACCTTAAGGTGACTATATTCCCATGTCATTCAAATTGGGATTTTCTAGCACAAACAACATTGCAGAATATGAAGCGCTAATTGCAGGACTCCGCATGGCCATAGAATGGAACATCAAAGATATCAAGGTCTTTGGTGATTCCCAACTCATCATCAAACAAGTCCTAGATGAGTATCAAACCAAAGATGATAAGTTGACACCATATAAGAAAATGGTTGACAAGCTGAAAGAACATTTCCTCCACTTGTAGATAACATAGGTACCACGCCTACGGAACAAAGCTACTGATGCAATGGACAAAATTGGCTCCCTTCTTGAGATTCCTCACGAATCTGCACAATACCAATTCTTAGTTGAGCAACTACACACTCCCGCTTATGAGAATGATGAATCAAATCACGTATGTGTCTTGGTTGGTCCCCAGTCCCTGTGGTACCATGACATCCAAGCTTACCTACAAAATGGTATCATATCTCCCCATCTCACTGCCAACCAACACCAAAATTTTATCCGAAGAGCATCTCATTACACCCTCGTAGCCAACACCCTATATCATTGAGGCTATCACAATGTACTCTCTAGATGTTTAGATGAAAATGAAGCCACCCAAGCTTTACAAGAGGTACATGCTAGAATTTGTGGTGCCCACATGAGTGGCATGGTCCTAGCCAAGCAACTTCTACGTACAGGGTACTACTGGCCTACAATGGAACATGATTCTTGTGAGTTTGTCAAAAAGTGCCTCCCTTGTCAACAGCATGCTAATTTGATCCATGCTCCTGCTTAGGACCTCAGACCTATTGCACCTCCTTGGACCTTCTCTTGTTGGGGTTTTGACCTCATTGGTAAGATTACTCCCCTCTCCTCTAAAGGCCACAAGTACATAATCATAGCTATGAAGTACTTTACAAAGTGGGTCGAAGTGATTCCACTCACACTCACTACTGGTGTCCAGATATCCAAATTCATCCTCTACCACATTGTTTGCTTCTTTGGCATACCCTCCACCATATTCATAGATCACAGTACACCATTTGAAAATCAACACATCAGTGATCTCTGTGCTTTCCTACATATCCATCACCATTTCTCCAGTCCATATTTCTCGCAAGGTAATGACCAAGATGAGGCAATTAATAAAACTATCCTTAAAATCCTCAAGAAAGTTGTCAATGATACTGGTCATGACTGGCATCTCCAGATCAATCCTGCCCTCTAGGCATACCGCACTTCCTACCATTCTCCTACTGGAACTACTCCCTATTCCCTAGTCTATGGTACTGAAGCAGTCTTACCAATTGAGGTTGAACTACCCTCCCTCCGAGTATCACTAAGAGGCCTGATTGATGATGAAGATTACCAGGTAGCACGACTCACACAGCTAGATCTGCTAGATGAAAAGCGCCAGCAAGCTTATGATCACTTGATTGTCTACCAAAATAGACTCAAGAGGAACTATAACAAGAAGGTTCACCCACATCAGTTCCAGGTAGGAGACCTTGTGCTGAAAGAAAATCAAAAAGTGGGTATTGATCGCGAGAAGAAAGGCAAGTTTGAAGTCACCTGGCAAGGCCCATATGTTGTCACTGCATGCTTTGGTTCTGGGGCATATCAACTCTCCACCCTAGAAGGAGAACCATTGAATGATCCTATCAACATCATTCATCTTAGGCGCTTCTATGCCTGACAACCGGTTGTTCATTTCAATTTTTTGAGAAAATCCATAAAAAGTATAAAAAGTCCTGAAAAAAAGAAAAAAAAAAAAGAAAAATAGAGAAAGAGATTAGCTCTAAACAAACCAAAAATTTTTACCTATGGAAACTGAAGGCACAGTCCATGGAAGAACCCGAAGCACTTGAAAGCACTGCAAAATAGTCCTGAAAAAATCCCAAAAAAGAAAAAAAAAATGAAGTTGAAAAAATGGTTGTCCCACTAAAAACCTGGTAAATTGGCACTGAGGCAATATAAAAAAAAAATCAAAAAAAGATCCAAAGAAATCAAAAAAGTCAAAAAAATTGAAAAGATCCAAAGAAATCAAAAGAAAAATAAAAGAGAAAAACTTTCATCTAATGGTGAAAACTTGGTAATCAGGTGCCTTGGACATGTATGAGTGATGAAAACCTAGAAATTGGCATCACACATAATGGACTGTTCCATTATCTATCAAAATCTCATCTCCATCCATCCACAACACCGTTTCCAAGTTCCCTATATTCCCTGGGTGTTCCATATGTACTAGTTTTCCATGATCTCCCTACCTCGTATCCTGAGGTTTTATACACATAATATTGTATATTGCTATTCATACGTTGTACCTTTCCAAGAGTCCTGAGCGTCAGTCCTATATATTTCTTGTGTCTTGAGTTGCTCCTTGTCATACATTTGTTCTATAGTTTGCAGATAGTGCACATTTGATCAATCAACTTGGTTAGCCCTATCTTTCTGGAAATAAGTTTTGGGTTCTTGCAGGATTTTTCTCTCCCCTTGAACTAATCAATCAACACATGCACTTATCACATGCATCAAGGAAAGTAACATGATCCAATCAAATCTCAGCAGCAACTTTGTGTAAAGTACTCAATGTAACTAATCACTTGTAATTAATCCACTCGGCTTGGTCCTTGTACATATGTGACACATCCCATCCTCCCACCATCATGCTAACCTCCTGAGTCATCATCCTGCTACCATTCCCTGTCTGATCCTCCATAGTCCACCCGTCTGGTTTATCAGTTGATTATGAAACACACCAAAAATAAAAATAAAAATAATGAAAATTTTGAGATTCAAATGTCACACTTGTTCAACCTCAAACAACTCATCTTCTAAGTTCTTCGATCACACATTGCACTCCTTCACCATGGATGCTTTTGGGTATTGAAAGCAAGGAAATTGATGCAGAGAACAACCAAAAGAAAATCCAAGAACAAGAGAACGATGATCTGCCACTCATAGTATCACTAGTTAGCTCATTTAAAGTGTCTTGCATTCATTTTAGGTACATTGTTAATTCATCTTCCATTATCAATTCAATTTAGAGTCATGTTATATTTCATTGTTAGATTCATTTTAAGATCATTTAGGGCATCTTTCATTTTAAGATCATTTAGGGCATCTTGCATTTTAAGATCATTTAAGGCATCTTGCATTTTAAGACCAAATTTATAGCAATTAGGCATTCCAACTAGAGAAGCTCCAATTCATGATGTAGTAGGTTCCCCTTTGTCAATCCATTATCAATTCATT
>MU225529.1:854867-869461 GCA_018584345.1 Thuja plicata
TAATGTTTGATATATTATATTAATATATATTATATATTTAATTTAATATATATTCTATATCTCATTATATATATATATATATAATAGTTTTACGTCGTTTTAGTAAACACGAACGAACATATTTCAATATAAAACACTTACAACAAAGATAGTATACCTTATATACTATCCTCTTCCTACACATTTATCATGAAATCCTCAAAATAATGCTATGTTCCCTGGGGTTACTTGAAACAATTTAATCCTTCCTTGAAGGAACTTACAAGTAACTGCACAATCACGTTATGATCAGTGTGCTTAAATGCCTTATAGATAAACACACAAGAACTATAACAGAAATGTAAAGAGACAATTTAGATGCAGAAAAGAGATTGCAAAACATTTCTATTGATGTCTTAAAGCTTCAAATACATATAGATAAACAAAATAGTACAAAGGTTCAGACACAATTTTAGTCTGCCTTGTAATTCTATTAAAAATTCCAAATCTCTCTTAAAAAAAGGTTACAATTACATATTTATAGTCTCAAATAATCTTGGAATCCTTAAGACAAGGATGCAACAAGATTCAGATGATTTGGAGACCTGACCCTAAAAACACAGTAAAGAAAAACATAAGAAATCCCCAAGTGGTGGATGGACAAATTTGTAGAATGAAATAAGATTTGCACTTTGTCCTTTTGTGAGCTCTGGCACCTTTATCTGTAGTTGTTCAAGATAGCATCTGATATTATATTGAGATCTAGTGACTACCATTTAAGGCTAACCTACACTAGTATTTAGGATTGCTAACTTCCCTATACTCAGAGAGCAGGTGCCAGGTGTCCTTCTATTCTTCATCAATGAGGTCAATGTCCTCTGTAGCAACTTTCTTCTGTTTTTGGGTTTTTCAGTGTGTCCCATGCTACTAAATCATCTTTAGCAGGCCATTTGAAACTCTGGATTCTCTCTAGTTTTTATTTCTACCTATTCCATTGAGCATCAGTTATACTTTTGACATCTGTTATCAATTTATTGATGTCAGTATAAGCCTTAAAAGCTTCATCCAGAATTTTGTTGTAGCACTCCATATCTAACTGTGCATTATCAGTAATAAATGCCTCCATTTTAGGCAACTTTCTATCAAACTCTTCTCTCCATATCTTCAAAGCTTTGATCTGATTGTCATCTTCCTTGATTGGAGGAATAAATATATTGAAATCTGATCCAAGGAGATTCATTCTAGACTCAATCTGATTTAGCTTGCCTTTGAAGAAAGGCAAAGTTACATTTATCTTTTCTATTTCATCTCCAACTTCTAAGACTATTTCTGGAAGGTCATTCCTATGTGGTTTCAATGATGCCAACCTTTTAAACAATTGTGTCCTGCTACACCATATCCCAAAATAGGGGTTTAAAAAAGCAATATAACCTATAACTTCAACATGAAAAATAGGAAGTTTATTATATGCATTAAAAATCAAATCATTCTTATCCTTCAAAATATCAATCCTGCACTTGAAGATGCTCATTAATTCCCCTAAGACTAATTCATTGTGATCTGTGATCTGTTTCTCTATCTTAGTGTTATCCCCTATCAAATCTATTTGGACCTCTTCATGAGCAATATCTTTTGGTGGTGCTGCAATGACCTCAGGTTTCTCCATTAACTGATGAGTCAATTCTCTAATTTTTTTCTCCAAAGCACAAATCTTGATTTGACATAGCTCCCTATCTTTTGCAAGAGCACTGGTCTCTTTTATCAGAGTACTATATCTCTGAGATATCTGCTCTATTTTTTCCACATTGAATTGAGAAAAATGTGATAACACTTGTGATATTTCCATGTCATTGGTGTTATTCATAGACCACACCATTTAGTTACCTACCATGCTTTCTTGAATATTTATTAAAGTTGGCTTCTGATTCTTAGGAGCTAGGCTCCACATAGCAACAGCCTAGGACTTTGGATCATAACCAAATCCCTTTATCAATTCCCCCACCTAGACCTTTGATGACAATTTTAGATCTAGATGCTTCCTTATATGGTCAATAATAAATGCTGAGGCTAAATCCGAGCCCTCAACAAGTAGCATACCACTAGCTTTAACCATTTTACTTGCTTCTTCTGGAGAAATATCCTCTGTTTCAGGATCATAATTCTGTATAGCCAATAAGGCTTCTACTGTTATTGTCTCTCCTCCATCTATTTGAAGTTGTTTCTTAACTTCCTGTTGTTTATGCCACCTAAGGAAGTCTTTAAATTCCTTGTTTTTTATGAAATTATCATAATCCAGGAATCGTTGCTGATGAATGATCCTTTCATCAATGCATGCTTGAAGAGGAAATTCAACATTCTCTTCTTCATCCTATTGTAATTTCTTTCCTTTTCTAATCTCCTTTCTTAATAGATGGTCATATGGCCTATTACTGAGATTAAGGGCACTAATTTTATCCCTTTTCTTCTCTCTTCTCACATAGACTAATGCCTGGGAAGGCTCTCCAATTTCAACCTTTTTCTTTTTGAGAGGAGGTTCATTAGTAAGCTCTATTTCTGGGACCTCTGTCAAGTCAATAATATTCTCTCCTTCAGCTGCCTGCTCTTCTGCAAATGCTTGATAATCTGAATAGGCAGTGGATGAAGGATAGCCCTCATCACTATCATCATCATACTTTGACTCAAAGTGCTCTGGTTGACCTTTCTCAGGAACTACAAGTGCTTCCTCCAATTGATTGCACAAGAATGTATGAGATTCAATCATACCCTCTATCTTCTTTAAATATGGTAAATCAGGAAAGAAACCTCCAAATGACAATCCTTTTCTCTTTACCTTCCTTTCCAGGTCCATTAAATCTTTGATTTTATTTTCTCTTGAGATCACCATCTCATCCTCAAGAATATTTCTTATAGCATCATCCTCTATGCATTCCTCATTTTCATAAGGATAAGGAATAGTGGGGGTCAGGATTTTCTTGGCATTTGCAATGAATGTCTCTGTATCAACATACCTATATAATGCTGCAACCATCTTGTAATGGTTTAGCCAACTATCTACTAGATCTATGGCCCTCTTTCGAATAGTAAACTGATAAAATTTAAAATTCCTAGGAGTGAATGTTTCTTTCCTGTGAGGAGAAAGATGCTCCTTATCTGTCAACATAAGTTGCCAAATAAACTCCATAGCTGCAATTCAAGCAGGGACATAAAATGGGAGTACATGTGGTGGATGTGTACATCCATAAACTCTAATTATGGTAAAATTTTGCTCCAAGAAGAAATCACCCCAGTTGTGATCTCCAGGCCACTTGTCTACATATTCACAAGGCCTTAGTAATTGTAGTAATTTTGCTGGCAATCTGGTCTTTTTCACCCCTAAGCACTACAATAACGGATAAAATATCCAATTTTAAATGCACAAAAGTTACAATCCCTACCAGTGTAATTCCAAACTTTTATCCAAAACTGGATACAGTTGGGTTGACCCTAATGCATTCTTTGTGGCCTCAAATTATCCAAATTCATAATGGGGTAATTGTAATACATTATTAAATGCATTAGGATGGAGTAATGTAGAAACTTGGGCTCCTTTTCCTTTATCTTTATAGCCATAAACCCCTCATGCATCTTATTGATTATATAATGGATATAATCATAAGTTGTGCTAATATGAATATCTTGCAAGTCTAGGGTTATCATCAAAACATCTGCAATAATTCTCTCTAAACCTCTATCCCTTCCTAGTACTCTGTAGAGTGCAAAGGCAATATATTTGATATAATTATTTAGATCCTTATAAGCATAAGGAGCTAATCTGGGCATAGGGGCAATATAGTTCTTAGTCTGCATAGGAATCTATCTTTGTACTAGACCTTTAACTACCCCAGCCTGTTTCTCATATCTATCCTCCTATTTCTTCAAATCTATTTCTATTGCCATCGGGTAGTAAATATTGAAGGCTTTCATGAATGAATTCCTATTCAAAGCTAGTAATACAGTACCATCACTTTTTTTGATTGTTTTATAAATATCATCATAATTGTTTGCTAAGGCTAGTACAAGATCATCATCTACAAATACATCGGGTACAATTAACCTAGCTAACCCACATGTCCAAGGGTTTGACATAGGCACATCTTCATCAGAATTATTGTAAAAATATTTAAAGAGAGAGTAACCTGATGAACCTGGAGTTTTAGCATCTCTAATGTATGCTAGGTAATCAATCAACATGTCATCCTTTAACTTCTTATTCTATGTTGATCCCAAACTAGAAAATCACCTCTTCAAATCAATTGTTGCTGGAGAATCAACCTTTTAGAAAATACTAAGCTCTCTATAAAATTTGTAGCTTTCTGAATTTAGAAGCTGGTGAGAATGAAATGAAAATAAGATACACATACTTATAATTTAGAAATCAATGCAAATGTCTCTTCAAAATGGTAATTCAATCACTTCACCATTAGTTTTACACACTGTGACATCAATTCCTGGTTCTAGTTATGGCATTCAAAGTGTCAGGTAATAAATTTCTAATGAGTGTTTTTGTATATAAAACCTTATAAAATTCAAAATGAGATCGAGATCAAATCTGATTGGCTGCATTAAATCATATTATGACTACTTTCCCATCTATCAAAATCTTTGTAATCTAATTGGTTAGCAATTTTCCATGATGGAACCTCATAGAAGTCTTTATTAAAATCTGGTTAACTTCTAGCGATCCAATGACTGAGTGATCTCCTTGTCACTTGATGTTTTTGATAATTGCAGTTCCCTCAAGAGATTTAGTGACTTCCATAGGATTAAACTCTTGATCAATGGTTATCTACAAGTCACCTGATCCTTCAACTTAACCTTTCCTTTTATGGAGACATCATGACTAAGCCTTTTCTTAACTATTCTTTCACCTTGAGTCACATCTGAAGACTTAGTGACCATGGCTTCTCTATGTCGCCAGAATAAATCCTTAACTCATTTTTTATTCTGAGACCTCGCGACTAAGCACCTTAGTCTCTTAATCACTTAATTATTTGATCTGTGCAATTTTTATCTAGAGACAATGTGACTACCATTGATCATCCTTTCCTCTATATCTGACATTTGGTATTAAGTCTCATAATATTTATATCAAACTTTAAAATGTCTTGAGACCTAGCAACTACAGATAATATTAACCTCTATTCCCCTTAGTCTCTTAGTCGCTAGAAGAAAATTCACTTGGCTATCTTATTTGGAGACTCCTCGATAACCATTGGATCTATCTTAGCAATATCTGATGGTTCTCGCTAAGTCTCATAAACTTGTATGTAAACCCTAAATCATTACAAGACCTGGCGACAACACTTTTTGTCTCATAATTGCCAAATTTTTTTATTTTATTAAAACTTTAATCAGAGACCACTTGACTATACCCTTTATCTTTATCATACTTGATTACATGTCTCAATACTATTCCTTGTCTCATGATCGCTGAATGATTTCTGACTTTTCAAATCTTAAAAGAGACTTCACACTATCCATTGGATCTCTCTTTGATCAGATGGCTATCTGCAAGTCTCACAATCCTTTTCTTAACTCATCTTTAATTCTGAGACCTAGCGAAAACACTATTTCCAAACTGACTACCAACCTAAGTTTATCTAGAGACCTAGTGAATGTTGAATCTCCATGTTGCTGGATGATTTTTAAATTGTGGCCTTGATCAGGAGACTTCTCGACTACCTTTGGATTTAAAATGAGATGAATGGTTGTCACAAAATCTCTAGTTCTTTCACTTAAATCATATTGGATCAAGAGACTTGGTGACAAAAGTAAGACTTTAACACTTGAGCTTAACTCATAACCATAGGTTATATTTGGAGACAACATGACTGAGTAAAATAAAAGTCATGAGATAAAATCACTAACTCTGATCATATTAAGAGATTATCTGACCACCGTTGGATCTATCTTTCAATGGACGGTTATCGCTAAGTATCACAATCTTTAAAGCATATTCTTTTCCATTAAGAGAGAGTGTGACAAAGCAATTTACTAAGTCTCGTAAACTTTTAGAATATTCTCTTTCCTTCATGAGACTTAGCGCCTATCCTTTTAAGCACATGCAATTTTTTAAGACTTAAGTGCCAAAAAGTAACTTCAAAATAGAACCCGTTTAAGAAAGTTAGGGCTTCTTTGCGTTTTTGACTATAAATGACTAAGGTTTGGGGTTTCTGACCTTTTCAACTTGGTTTTGAGGTTAAAAGATTTATTTGCATAAGGATATAATCATTTTTGATGTGATAAACTTTCTGGGCATAGGAATGATAGGCACATTCAAAATTTCACAGGGCAAACACAAAAATAGGAAATACAACCAACAGGTAGGATCAACAATAGTTGGAAACATCAGGGCTTTCCCTAGGATGCTGATGGGGGCATGGAATTTCCATGCTCTCAAATACCAACATATATCAAGAGAGTCATCTCTAAGGGTACTCTCAGTCATCAAAACCATAGAGGAGTAACATCTACTCCTCCCGTGGGTTCCTCCTTTAGTGCAACATAGTCCTCTGCCATGGGTGTTTCCTTTGGTATATATACAAGCTACTCACCCTCTCTATGCTCCTTTATGGGATCCTTTTCATCCTCCTCTTCATCCTCATCCTCGACGGTTCTACATTATGATCTAAAGACCGACCACAGATCTCCGGTAGGGTAGTCCACTGGGAAGATAGGTGTGATCCCCTCCACACTAAGGTATCTAAGGTAGTCAATGCTCACACCAACATCAACCACTATCATTTATACCTCATGTTAGTATTGTAAGGCACTGGGAGGGAGGGTTGAATCAATGTAACCATAGATCTACAAAACCTTTTCATTAACTTCCAAAGTAACCAACATGCAAAGCTAAATATAACACAAAAGCATACCAAAACATGCATTCATGAAATCAACATAATGACACCAATATTTATCATGGAAACCCTTGTTAGAGGTAAAAACCATAGTGGGAATTACCACCTATAAATCTCACTAGTGCACCAACAAGTCTTTCCCTGTTAGTAGCATTACAACACCCTGCTAAGGGCATACCCGCTTAAGAGTATCTATAGCCTGGTTATAAGCTATTAAAAAAGTCCTATTAGGAACTAACATGTTAAGGGATTTGAAACTCCTTTTGAGAGTCACTCTATTAAAGGATTTCATATTTAGACCTGTTAGGATCCTGCATACCTTGTTAAGAGTAACCTTGTTAGATGATTTTGATCACAATCTGGTTAGGACTTGCTTTGAGAATGAACTCAAATAAAATAGATCTAGAAGTAGCACACTCTAATTGACATATCGAATCCATAACTACTCAAATCACTTTTCTATTCATACAAACATCTTCTTCAAACATTGCAATCATCACACTAACAACAAATCTCAACGAATTCTATCTTTCCTTTAATTTCATCTCTTATAAACACTTTTAGGTTGGTGGAATAACCCTAAAAAGTGTTACTTGAGTCAGCCTCCAAAACCTAATCAAAATTCATAAGCGGTCACTCCAACATAATAAATTTTACTCCTCAAGGTTGGCCCCCAGCTATTCAACACTTAAACTAATTGGTCTTTGAATTTGACTTCACTGCTGAATCAATTTTATCCACTTGACTATTCTTTCTGATATCATTGGTGTTTCCTCCAAATCTCCATCTTTGCATTAAATTATATTACATGATCATAGATATAGGTAAATATGACTCTTTATATACTTCCTATAAGATTGCATCATCTGAATATCACCGGACACCAAAATCACCATCATAGACTGTATAATCACTGGTACACTGGATACTTAGTCAAATTCTTGTGTAGTCAACTTCACCACTGATATATCTAATCTAACCTATGAAATAGAATTTTTTCCAATAATGACAACACTACAACATTAATCCCATGACCTAGGATATTATCATCTTCATCATATTCTAACAATCTCCCCCTTTGACATTGATGGCAACACTTAGAAAAAATAGCTAAGTGTCTGACTAAGTGGAAAAAATGAAATCAAACATGTACAAATAAAAAATTGAGGATTAATCCCCCTAAGGTAATTAAAAATAAACCATGTCTTTACTTCTCCCTCATACAAATACTTAACCAAATTTTCACTCTATACTACTCTATCTACTCCCCCTTACCATCTTCTCCCCCTTTGACAACAATGACAAAGGTATTACAAGAAATGATCCAAAACACAATTTTATTTATAGAGAGTAGCATATACCAATTATAGTCTCTGAAACATCACCAAAAATGGTCTTCAAAACCTATAAGGAATTAACCCAAGTTTTCAGTAGGTTCTCTATGATAGGTATTTGTCCATGCAACAAATGTGCAAGCTCTTCCAATCCTTCTACAGTGCACAGAGAAGGTGAGACTAACACTATTCCAGCCTATTTAACACCTTTCTACAAATCTCCAAATTAGGAATCAATAGAATCTGTAACTCCACCAAGTTGGCAATCCTCTTTTCCTGCTCATCCCTATAAGCCTTAAACTTATGATTGATTGCACTAACTTGTGCTCCAAAAATTATAGCTGAACCATCAATAGGATCAAAATTTGTTGTCAATAGCCTTAGCTCCTATTGAATTCAAATATATTCCTATATAAGTCCTTCAAGAATTGTGAAAAATTAGAAATTGAGTAAGAATATTACCACCTTCTATTAGAGCATCTTTCACCTTGTTCACTCCCATAGATAAGGTATTTCTGTTAAGTGCAATAGACTGAGCCAATTTCTTTGACCTCTTCCTTTCATAATATTTTTCTTCTCTCATGGTAGAATCATCCTCGAGACTTTGTATTTTCTTTCTTGTAGCTATCACCAATTAACCTAACTGTTCAATAGGTGCATCCTTCTCATCATACATTTCTTTAGGCACTAAATCAGACAATATATCTGATGACATGTAACTAATTAAATGTTTAGATAATGCAAGACATTAAATCAGTTAATGGTTTGTATTGTCATTGATGTCAACTTGATATCATCTATACGGTCATGTATAAAATCCCAAATACTTCAGAGAATCAATGGAACAAAGGTTATGCTTTTAAAAATGCATAAAAGTGAAGTATTCACTAAGTGACAGATAACACTGACAGAGTGCACACCATTGGTAAAGGAAAAGAAGAAAAGTCACAGTGATACTCGATGAGCAGAAGATAGTGTTGCCCAATGAAGAAAAACCTCAGGATGCCCAATGAGCTAAAAAGTAGAGTTTCCTGACAGACAGAGATCCCAAAGCTAACTAGAGTCACACCAACAAAAATGGCAGTTGTAACCAGTGATTAACTGGAGAGTTGACCGACGGAACAAAGAGTTCAGAAAATGACAAAATATCTAGCTGGCAAGAGCTAAAGATAGAATTAACTAGTTGTTTTCTTTGTTTTATTCGACCAGAGTTAAGTGATTGATTTAAAGAAGATTTGTATAGTTGGCATAAAGATAATATGAGATAAATCAAGAGTTATGCTTTAAATGAGATTGGCTGGATTGTTTTTCACGCCAAGAATCAATAATCAAGAATCAAGAACCAATGAATATTATGTCTATTTTAAGAGACAAGCTTAATTCATTTTCAAATATAAAAATCACATGAAAAGGGATTAAGGGGAGTGAATAGAAAGAGGATGCTAAAGAGAAACTAATGAAGAATAACTTCATACAGTCCTAATCAATCAAGCTAAAGGAGAGCTAAGGAATTCTACAGACATCGGAAAATAGTGAGCACATGATCATAGAGCAGAAAGTGTGGAGCACAAAAGAATTGAATTGATAAATTGATCAGAGAGGTAATGTACTTAAATAGATCTGAAAATTTCCAATTCAAGTTGCATTAGAAATAGGTCATTTTGTTTCAGTTTAACCATTGAAGCATCAAGTCTCTTAACAGAGCAGGACTTAACAGTCTTCTATATATTGAGGTACATCCCAAGGAGTGCCAAAAAGGTTGATTCATGAAAGTAGCCTTGTGTATGCCTGATGCCTATTGACGGTCTAAAAGAGAGGCTGATTCAAGGATGACAACATTAGATGCCCGATACTGAGTGACAACCTATATGTGTAAAATAATCTAACAAGGTCACAACTAACAATGTGTTTGTAACCTTTAATAGGGTTGGCTCTTAACATGGCTCACTTTAGAAGAGTGAAAATTTGGGGTGCCAGTCCCAGTGGTTTTTTCCCTTAACATGGTTTCCACGTTAAATTCCCTATGTTATGTGTGTATGGTTTATTACTTTAATGTTTTAGATTTCACATATGCATTTATGGATTTATCGGTATACTCTGCATATTTACTATATTTTGGTAAATAGTTATACTGCTTATCGGTAATCAAGGAGAATAAGGACAGACAAGGAAAATCGACAGATAGTTAATCATTATAATTATTTCATGGCATGCATCTTGTAGGGACTTAATAATCTGAGGTTTATTTGATTAGTGGTTAGAATAAAGATAAGTTTTTGAGGCCACTGATTTCACCCCCCCTCTCAGTTATTACTAACAATATCTCTTGTAGTCTAAATAATTTTTGCCTCCTTCTTTTGATCTCTTTTGGACCTAGCCGTAATGGACATACAAACATTCATCAATTCTTTAGGGCTCATTGTACTAAGATGTACTGGTCCTTGAATGAATGGTATGTCACCTTCATCCATCATCAAAATTTTTCAAAACAATAGATATAGAAGATGTTACCTTTTCCTTTTCTTTATCTATAGTCTTCTCCTTTTTTTGTTCACACTTTTCCTTATCTCCTTTCTTCTGTACATCCTCAATATGTACACCCTCTTGCTTCTCCTTTTATTATGCTTCACTGATTGCCTCTACTGTTGTTTCTCATAGGTAGGAACATCGACTGTGTTATCATCAATCATCACCTAATCTATTCCTATATCCACTTGTTCATCCTTTTTAGCCTTAGGATCCTCTGTATAATTCATGAGGGTAGTGTCTCTTTATTCTTTAGGAATATCCATGATGGTATCCTTGGGCTCATCCAAATTAAAATTATCCAATGTGATCTTCACACCATCAATAATTAATCCATCATTAGTGTGGGTAACCTCAAGGTCATTATCATATTGTCCTTTTTCCTCTTCACTTTTGTGCTCATCTTCCTTCTCTTCAGAAATGCCTAAGAATTTCTTTAGAACACTCACTGTTTCCTCTTGCATTGATTGAGAATCACCAATCAGTAATCTTATGATTCTTTACTTGGTCTTGGATTCAGGTCTAACTTTATTAAATCTCTCCTTGATCTCCTCTGTAGAAATCTCCGGTTGTAATTGTAGTAGGTTATATTCAATTATTTCCTTGTCTTCCTTTAATAGTGTACACTATCTAGCTTAAATTTTGGTGTACAAAGATGTATGGATTTGAACTTTCAATTCAATAAATTCTTTACTTAGTTTGTGCATACTAAGCACAACTATATCCTCAATCTTTCTCTGGTCTTCTTCATTGACCATGTCATAAAATTTCCTTACACCAACAAGTGCACCCCACTTCTTGACTCTTCCAACAATATTGTAAACAAAGATGAATTTCCCAAATTTAGGCTTGATAGATTTAGTGGTAGGATCACCAACCACCTTTGAATTCATTCCACTTGCCTTCATCTCCTTTTGTTCTACATTAGACTCTGTTCCTTCTACTTCTACTTCTTCTTCAATATTTTTAGCTTCCTTGTTCCTTTGAGTCTTCTCCTTCTTCCTTTTTCCAGTATAATTATTCACCTTTTTAGGTTCTGGTAGAGTAGGTATTTTATTTCCTTTGACTGGTGCCTTCAGAGTAGGAGTGAATTTCTCCTTCTTTATTGTTGTTCTTGAGGCATTCATTGTTTTCCTACCAGTTGGGAAACTACCGGTTGTAGAATAAATAACTTCTACATCTTCACCTTCACCTATATATTTTTCTTCTCCAGATGTTCCATATCTCTCTGCAACATGTTTGGCTCTTGCCTTGTTTATGGCTTCCTCTGTAAAGCCTTTCTTTAATGCAAATTGTTCTACTTCTTTTCTTATTTTATTCTCAATGACCGGTTTGGTCAATTTTCTATGAAATTCCATGCTCTTCTCTTCATAGGTATCAAACCTAGGCTCATTTGGATCTACCAATTTTGACAAAATTTCTTCAACATGTAAGATTATCATATCACCTTATACTTCATATCCCATAGGCATGGCCCAAGATATCCTAGGCACTAATTCCTCTATCTAACAAGTGTTAATATCCACCATAAAACATATATCATCCTTGTATTTCTCAACAATTGGGTTGGTATCCTTTCCCTTTGATGCATCTTACTTTGAAAATATTTAAAGTAGCCCCAAACTTTGTCATTATAAATATTACCAAACAATCTAATATAGTTCTTCAGTTGAACTACAACTGGTGTACATTCAATCCAATTTATATGACCAACACCAGAAAATAAATTCTGAAAGTAAAAGAGCAAGCTTATAATCCATTGGGTGAATTTAAATACTTTCCTTTTGTCCTTCTTTATCTTCTCCAAGTTCAAAAATAATTGATTTCTCATTGCAGCACATAAATCATACTCAACATCTTCTATCACAATTCTATATGCACTATGAATTGTAGCAGTGAACACACTATTGATTCTTCTAGAGTGATAGACATTGTATCCTATCACCATAGATGCAAATCTCACATTCAAATTAGGGATATCATTGATTGTCATTTCTCTCTTATCCCACTTTGATTTAGTTAACTTTGTGACTACATGCTATGAGATTGACCTAAGTACCAATACCTCACCTGTTGCACAAAAACATGTCACTGTATGTATGACCTGCTTATTTATCTTATGTGGACTTTATAGCCACATAAACTAGTCATACACTTGACTCAACACATATATGACTTGATCTTTCTCAAACTCATCAGGGAAATTGATTGCGTGAGCGAAACCCCTATTTGCAACCACTTGATGCTCTTCCTTCAATACCAGATCACTACACAACTTCTCATACAGTGAATGAATATGAGATTCACCTAGTTATTCAAACTTATAATTAATGTATGATCACACATCTTCAATATGCATCACACCATAGGGAATGCTGGATAGGGCACCTTTTAGATAATCTTGACTTAATTGAAAGGATGTTTCTTAAATTTTGTCCTTGGCCTCTCAATAATTTCCACAAATATTGGTGTATCCATCTTTCAAATAAAAAATTCAAGCTAAGACGATTGAATAAATACCTTTAAAACCCACCACTTGATGAAACTTCAAACCCTTTCTGTTTACTTCACACAATCCCTACAAATTATTCAACCAATCACCTTGAATGCTATCAAATTGATCAATCAACACTCTTGGTGCTTTGTGTCTTCTCTTCGAATGCGTAGGTGCACAATAAAACCTAGAAATCACCTTTTATCTTCCTTCTCTCTACATCATTAAATGTATCACTAGTTGGTAATAAAACATCACATATCTTCTAAAATATTGTTAGCAGTCAACCAAATATCTATGTGGTTGAACAAAACTTAATACCATAAATAAAAACAATCATATGCATCTAAATATGTGAATAGAACTTAGTGCACATACATTGAAGGGGTCTTAAATAGATTCAACAATGTTTTACCCCCTAAGTCAATGATAACTTAGCTAGATGTAGAATTCTCCACACCCAGTAAAGATGTTGTATCTTCAAATGGTTTGTCTTCACTCTTCTTTGTCCAAATATTCTTCATCTGATTCTTGGTTTCTTCAAAATTCACAATTTTCTTTCCCTTTCTCTTGTATGACTAATTAAATGGTTGATTAACCTTATTGTTCCTTTCCCTACAAAACCTTGCAATGTGTCCTATCTTGTGAAAATTAAAACATGCCATACTTTTTGATCTCCTCAGTCCTGCATTGCCTTTACTTGTCCCCAATCTACAGTTGAATGTTGTGTGACAATAGTTATGACAATGTGCGAATGTAACATTCCACCGGTTCTCATTCTGATAAGAACTTGATTGGTTCACTTGTAACCATTGATTGTTCATCTTTTCCTACACTCATTAGTTCTATGACCATACTTATTACAATTTTAATAATAACCTTGAAAAGTACTTGGTCTAGCATTATATCTAACACTTGGAACACTAAATATGGCATTTTTCTTGCATACATTAGTAGTATGTCCAACCTTATGACAATTAAAACAAAATGGTTTATAAGATCTCTTACCAGATTTATTTCAATTCACCTTAGGTGTAGTCTTTCCATCTTGATTGGTCTTTATGGTACTAGAAGATTCACCAACCTCATGACTAGTGTAGCCTAAACTATGAATCTCTCCATGCATTATTTGATTCTTCACTTATTCATCTAGCTTTGCAAAACTCTCATTGAATTTGTAACGCCCCGCCACAGAACCCAAGAGGACTGAACATCTAATCTCTAAAGATGAAGTCAAATTTTTTTTTTATAAAACTATTACAATGCACATATTAAAAAGAATCGATACACATATGCTCACAAAACATGAATGCAACATAACTAAGATTTCCTAGTCCTCATAGGTTCCCTAACACTTCTACT
>MU225529.1:879668-896428 GCA_018584345.1 Thuja plicata
ATATAAACTATAGTTGATATATGTGTATCTATATATATATATATATATATATAAACTGTAGTTGATATATATATGTGCGAGTAGCAGCAAGAAAACAACAAAAGGGAAGGATAAAATGTAAAATGTGGTCACGAGTCAACAAATACCCAAATCAAGTGGGATAGTTCAAGGAGGAGTAATTTGGGATTAAATCCAAGAGTATTGAAGGAAAGACACTGATACAATGCATTATCTATTTATAACCTGGTATATTTATATACCACAGTAGTTGATGGGTTTTAATCATCCTGTTGATTGTCTCTCCAATTTATTGAGTACCCATATGATCCTTAATTTTCCCATCTATCAGCCCTTGAGTTACCCTCCCTATATATATGATAAAGGTGCTTCTCTTAAAAAAAAATGATTAAGTTCAGAGGCCTTGATAGTAATGCATTAATTTTCTAGTTTGGCATTGAGCCTTTTCTTAATGAATTTATCACAATCGTTGAATCCCCTTAGATTTCTAGTTTGTCAATCTTCATATATTTTTAGATCAATAATCCATCAACTAAAGCCATAAGCTTTTCCATCTTATTCGTTTCCATGACTATTTTTTTTCATTCTTTCAATTTCCTTACCTTCCAAGTTGTGGATACAACATCCTCTACCTGCTTGCCCCGGGTTTCCACGTGAGGCTCCATCAAAGTTGAGCTTAAACCAACCATTTTTAGGAAGGATCCATACAATCAAATCTTTTTTAATTATTTCCCTTCCCACTTATCCTGACATATGGGGGAATCTTCAAGCATAGCCACCTACATCTCATCCTTTCATCCTAATAAGTCATCTTGGATTCCACCTTGGGCTGATTCATGATTCTAATAGTCATGATTTATTTTATAGAAGCTTCAAATTTGTTAGTTAATTATTCCCAAATCATTTTCTTCTCCTTGCATAAGTGTCTGTTATATTCCTCCCATAATTACCATATGACAATTTAAGGTGTTTTTAACGATAAGTTATTGTATAAGCTATTTTTTTTTTTATGTTAGGACAACATCGAAACAAGCCTAAAATGGAATTAGAAAGGGTAGATATCCAAATTAATTTACCACATAACCATTGCCACCATTGGCTAGAGAAACTACATGTTAGTAAAATGTGGTATGTAGTTTCTTCATATTGTTGACATAATGGACATTTGCTGGGACCCTCGTATCCCATCCTCTTGAACCTGTCTCTAGTCATAATCTTTTTCTATAGAGTTATCCATGAAAACAATGCTACCTTTTAAGAACAATTCTTATCCCAACATAGTCTTAAAGGGATGATAGTTTTTGATCTTTGTTAGTTTTGGTAAGAAAATCATACCCATCCTTTGTATTGTACTATCCTTATTTTGAGCCATCCCATACTAATCTATCTTCTCTTTCCTATAAAGTGATGTTTCTATTACTTAAAATTTTAATTAATTCCCTCTTTTCCACTTCTATGATTTTAATATTACTAATTGATTTCCACTTACAACCTTGTGTTAAACCCCCTTCTGATATCTCTATGTAGTCTTTAACATACTTCTCCCACCTTACTTCAAAGATACTTTTGGAATTCTCAAAATTATATAAGCTATCAATTGGTGCAAAACCTCCCCAAGGGTCCTTCTAGAACAAGGCTTGTTGTCCATCTCCAAAATTCCAAGTTAATCTCTCTAGGATGGTTTTCCTACATTCCATCATAAAATTTCAGATACGTGACCCTTTAGGGGGAGACCGTTCTAAATATACTAGTGGGACCATTGTCATTTATGTATTTATGACATAAGATACTGACCCTTTTAAGGTTGGGATTAGATTATATCTTCCAGACCAGTTTAGCTCCCAATGCTTTGCTTTGGTTTCTAATGTTCTTAACCCCAATTCCCACCTCCTCTTTAGGTCTGCATATTTTATCCTCGGCCACTAATAGAATATTTCTCTTATCTTCCATACCTTGCCAAAAGAAATTTATAATATACATGTTCACTTCCTCTTTCTTATTTGTAGGTAATTTTATACATGAAAATTGATATATTTGACTGATTGTCAATGTAGATTTTAGCATAGTTGCTTTACCAACTGTTACCCTTGATTTTTGACTCATACCCTTTGTTTGATTATCTCCTAAAATCAGGAGTTTATGGTCTCATTTAAATAAATACCTTTCGGTCTAAGTTTGCATTTCACCCCTGTCGGTTGAACTTGAATCTTGAACTTGTCTAGTTCAAGGTTTAAGGTTCAAAGTCACCCTGTGATGAGTATTGCCTTTCTTCATTTTTTTGTGAAAATGAGCGGCATGATTTGCAATTTCCCTTCTTTCATTGAACTATGAATCTTGAACTTGCCTAGTTCAAGGTTCAAGGTTCAATTGTAGGCCTTGTCTTGCATTAAGTATTGTCGGGTTTAATCTTTTTCGCCGCTCATATGTCCTTTTTAAAAAAACACACCAAAGGGAATTCATGTCTTATTACCCAATTGAACTCACTTCTTTGAAATAGCGTTTTTCAATGTTCATAGTTCAACCGGAACTTGTGTATTGAAAAAGTGAAAAGACAACGATGATGTGACTAAAAGGAAAATTGGCAAAGTATAAATATGCCTGTGCATGCCACAGATATAATCATTATTGGATGTGACACTTATATGTCATTTTGATCATTCAAAGAGATCAATATTTAATGATAGCATTAAGCCAAACCTCTTGTTGCATTTAATTGAAGCCCACTTCATCATTAAATGAAAATCTTGCGTATTGTGTTGAAAATTAGTTATAAATGAGAGTTCATGTTGTCACTCCTATAATGAAGTTTTTGTAAAGTGAACAAGTTGGCAAAGAAAGTGGAAGGTATACTCTGATCCTGAGAAGCTTAGGGTGTGCGCAATCTTCAGGTTAGTGTTTTTCTACCCCAGAGCTCCTGTTCAAAATTGAGGACATTTGAAAGTTTGATGTTGAAAGGCTCTATTTTTATCATTTTCAATCTCAGTCTTTTATAGATATCCTTCTTAAGAAATATGAAGCCCCCACTCCCAAATTTTGGATGAACCTCTCCTTTGGTTTGTTCATTGCCCAAGTGTGATGACACAATGATAAAGACGGGTGCCTTAGAGGAGATTTTTAGTAAGATTAAAAGCCCTTTTCCAGGTTCTATAATTGAGAAGGTGATGTTAAGTGGTTTAGCTGATGCAACAATGTTTCCCCTGGTGGCCCCTTGTCCAGAACTAGTGTTAGAGTGTGTCAGAAGATATGATAGAGAGGAGAGATGTATTAATAAAATTGATGGAAGCCCTCTTACTTTCATAAACTAAGATTTCATCCTTACAACAATGGGCATTCTTGAGAAGGATCCCTATGAAGGATGGACAATTGCTTCCTCCTACTCTATTTTCTCAACAAAGAAATAGATTTATAGAAATGAAATTGCTAAACAATGGCTATTGGAATGAAAAAGAGGAGGGTCACATCTACCCTAACCCCTTACAATAGATTATTTTAAAGCTAAAGTAGTAGAATTGGTCATTCTGTTGAATAGGATAAAGGGTAATAGTCATGCCTATTATTGGAAGGATTGGATGTATTTCCTCATTCAGATAACCCTGGGAGGGGAAAATTATATTGATTGGGCAGATTGTATTGCTGATGAACTTCATCATCAACTGGCAAATTATTCAGAGAAGGTTAGTGGTTTTTATGTCTTCCTACCTATTTTATGTACTGGCTTGTACTAGAAAATGGGATGGTCTGTATCATGAATTACCCGTTCCCAATATGAAGGTATATGATTATTATCCCCATCTATAGAAGGATCTTCATGTTGACGGCTATATGAAAGTTAATGGTATTTTCCTAGGAAGGTTGATTTTTGAGCTACATGGGAATATTGAGAAGAGAATGTCAGAGGAGGCTAAGAATTTTGTTAATACCTTTGGGAGATTTTTCATGTAATTTAGAATATTTACTTACCTAAGGGTTGGCGGGTTCAAAGGGAAACCATTCAAACTGCCTAGGTATGCCTTAGACTTGCATGTTATAACATAAGTTAGTTTCCAGTTGGAACATGTACACAAAGACCTAAAAGAGAGAAAGGGGAGGGCTAAATCTAGTTTTCCTATACAACTTGGTGTTTATACTTGTAATAATTCCTCTGATGCCCTTAATTTAGAGCAAGAATTGAACAAATTAAAACTGCAAACTTTCGAGGCTAGGGGTGATTTTGATATCAGGACATATGTTTCTCGACATTTTAACTTGCCTTCTGAATTCCACCATGTTCCTTAGAAGAATTCTGGGATAATTGTGCAAATGATTTTGAGGTTAGAAGAAGGTCATGGTGTTGATTTACATTGAATCAAATAGTTGAGTTGAAGACTGGCATTGATGCCACGGGAATAGAAGAGGAGAAAGATGAAGAGATTCTTGATAAACACTATGTGGAGAAAATTCAGGGGCTACCACTTCCTGGGATTGAATGGAACATAGAAGAAAGAGAGAGTATCCCCATTAAGACTCTCAGTGTGATAAAAATAACCAAAAAATGGGTTGCCAATAAAATGTCACCTCTTTACAAAAAGCACAACACTAGAGGATCAGTTCTTAATGCTCGTATTGAAAAGTCTATCCCAATTTCTAATGAAGATGTTTCTATTGTAGGTAAATCTAAATCTAAAAATAAAAAAGCTGCTGAATCTAAGGTCAAGAAATAGAAATCTTCTCATCCAGTTTCATCTGCAAGAACTTCTAGAAGTAGGGCTATCAAAAAAGAGGTCGAGACAATTGAAAAAAAAGAAGTGATTGATCTAGAAGGAATGGATACTTTTCTGGGAGATGTAAACTCATAGCACTCTATTTTAGAAGAAGTTGTTCCAGAAAAGGATGATCAGAAGGGGGTAAAAGATTCTGCAATGTCATCACCTACCACTCCAACCCGGGCAATGGCAGACTCTCAACAGATGCTAGTTCCCACTTTGAAATGGTTAGAGACATCTATCATCAGGAAAAGGAATGTCTTGCCAATAACATTGCCGATTGAAGATATGGTGAGAAAATGTTTGGGTTCTTTATAGAAACCAAAAAGGATCAAACTAGAATCCAAAGTGGATGTTGATGAAAAAATAGGGCATTGGTTTGCCAAGCATGCAGTTCCCAGGAATGATAAAGAACTTTCTGAATCTACTGAAGATGATTTTACAATTGAAAAGATAGATCTTGGGTACGCAACCAGAGTAGCTGATGTAAAGCATCTAGAAAAGTCTACAAAAAAGATCATTCATAGGTTTTTTAAGGACGAGAATGACAAAAATGAGATGAAAGAGACAATCAAGAGGATGGCTGAATTCATTCAAGAAGTTTGAGATCCTAGTCCTCTCCCATTAACTGTAGCTCCACAATCATTCAACCCACGTTCACCAGATGTGAGGAAGACCCTAGACCAGATTCAAAAGAATAAGCTGATTGTAGATGCCTACTTTAAGTGGATCCAAACCATGATTCAGAAGGGGAGTATGTATATCAATTAGTTGGTTAAGACTCATGAGGTAGTTAATTCAATTATGAATGAAATTCTAGTGGAACTAATAGAGTGGGAAAAAGAGAAAAAGAAGTGGCTAAAGGTGATGAATCAGCTATATGAAATAGAGAAGTATGGAGTGAATAAATTCCTAACTGAGAAATTCATGCAAGGATTGGACGAAGATACTCTGTATGTCTCCATCAAAAGCATCGAGTGGAGAAAATCTATTATCAAATTTGGTCATGACATGACCACCTACCTATTTAGTGAATTGAAGGGTTTAATGGATACCATGAAAAAGGACCTCAAATGTCTGAACATTTCTCTCATAAAAGAAGATACTCAGGGTGTTAAGGGAATAGAGGAATTGATGCTAGAATTTTAGCATGAGGTTACCACCATAAAAGATAATAAAGATGTCACCCCAAACAATTTCATAGCCCTTGCTAACATGGAATCTATGCTGGTAGTATGTACAGATCACCTTGAGGCGCATATGCAGAAAATTTTCCAGGGCCGTAAAGACAAGAAGTTTCTAAAGTAGAGGGTAATTCACATTGCCTTGCCACATCAAGCCATGATCATTAGCATTGTAGAGGTGCATAAGGAATGGAGGAGCTCTCACATTATGGACACTCCATAGGATCAATCCAAGGGATCCAACTCATCCACCACTTCGTGATCCTGCTTCGCAGATCATGGAGTAGTGGTAGTTTTTATTAGTTATGTTTTCTTTGAATTTGGACATTTTTGAAAACAGTTATATTGAATCCCGTAGAGAGTATCTCGGGATGTTAGTTTTTATTCTCTAAAGACTGGTGGCTATTTATATAGCCAGGATAATTTGTATAAGGATGATGGTAATTTTGGTTAAGTAAGGCAAGACTTGATAGTTTTTAGGATTTTTCAGTTAGTTTGTTTTCAAGGAAGAAACTTGAAAGTATATTTTGATATGAGTGGAACAAAAATTTATGATATACATAAATCTGTTGGTTTATAACAGCATATTGATCTCTATTGGGATATTTCCTAAGTATCTAGAATTTATTTTCAAGTGGAATTTTCTGTAGCTTATTTTAGCATAGCTATATTTTCAGTGGATTATTTCTGATTATGGATTCTGTGATCTTCATTTAAGTGTTTGATTATCTATCTCTATTTCCATTTTCATTGCATGTTGATGTATGGGAATGTTGCAAAAGCCTTACTCACTTTCTGGTTAAAAGTGAATGATTGTGAAAGATATATGTGATTTCTAGAATTCATTGAAGATCAAATAGGGAGCTATACCTTAATTCAGAGAATTGTAAAGCTAAGAATTATGAGTCAACTGTTAGTTTGAGATTATGTCTTTACCTAGGTTTAGAGTGAGTAATTTATAATTTGTAAGAAAAGACAAATCTGTATGCTAACATATTTTTGGTGACTGTATTGGAGAGTCGATACACAAAGTATCAGTAGTTATTTCCATTAAATGAAGAAACCATGGTGTTTCCTAGTCAGGAAGAAGTTCCCCCAGTTATCCAACCTAACTTAAAATTTTTAAACACCCAGGAAGAAATAATCTCTAATCTTCATTCAGTAGCCTAGATTGTAAGGAGAAGTGACCAACATTATCAACAAGATTGTTTGGTGTTAGAAGAGGAATAAGAAATTGGCGAATGGTTGAGAGGTCTTCCAATTGTCCAAGAAGCCGCTATAGTAGATAGAGTTGTGCAAAGGCCTTAGAATTCTTCACAAATCTGGATTCTCGGCCTTTTACTAGGTCCCAAGCAAGGGAAGGTATCTTTAATAGTTTTTTCCAAGAACTTCAAAGTCTTCAATTTCCAACTAGTTATACCCCAAAGAAGAAGGCTAAAAGTAAACCTCCTCCTAAAAATTCAAGTCCTAGTGCATCCTCATCCTCTCATCAGTGGAAAAAGCCTTGACTCTTTCTAGAATTCAAGCACCTCCCCTTTAGAAAATTTATCCATCCTCAATCATGGCTCAACCTTGGGGTAATGCTGCTGGACCTCTTAATCTAGCTGGAAATCATTCTTTGCCTAAACGAGCTAGAGAACTATTGCCTAAATTTTATGGTGATGGCAAAGTTTATATTGAAGATCATCTTAATGTGTTCAATACAACTTATGGAATTTTGGCTATTCAACATAAAGACATTGTGGTCAGATTGTTTGTTCAAATACTTGCTAAATCAACAGCTGACTAGTTCTATCGTCTGCCTAATGGTCAAATTACTGATTGGGCTACTATGAAATCTACTTTTGAAGCTCACTTTAAAAGTATATCTAATGAAAATGATATTCTTGCCTAGTTGACTTAGTTAAAGAAAGAAATACATGAACTGATGAG
This sequence comes from Thuja plicata, assembly GCA_018584345.1. Lineage (NCBI taxonomy): Eukaryota > Viridiplantae > Streptophyta > Pinopsida > Cupressales > Cupressaceae > Thuja > Thuja plicata. The sequence goes on from MU225529.1 coordinate 887,545, forward strand.
GCAGTTTGTTGCAAAGTTCAATAAGATCATTCATAGGATCCCTACCCTAAAAAGACCAACTACTGAAATAAAAAAGATTTCTTTATGAATTCTATGCCACCAGACATTGGTTTCCATTTAAGATGAGCAAGAGTAGCTGATTTATATTCCACTCAGACCATGGCTATCAAATTGGAAAAATATTTAATCACGGCTGGCAAGTGGAGGAAGGATGTCCAGCAGTCAAGTTCTCAGAATACCACTTCTTCTGATCCCATGTTACAAAGATTGATGAATGATGTAATCATTATGAAGAGGCAATTTCCCAAGGGAAATATGAATTCCCCCTCATTATATAAAGACATTCCCAGAGGAAACTTTGATCAAGCAATTCCTAGCCACAGATATCTAGGACAATCACAAAATGAACAAAGAACAGTAGAGGTTTCTCCTAAAAGAGAAAATATGTTTACCTTTCACCGCACTGATGAACATGATGGCTCAACTTGTCCTGAAATGGTGAGATCAATGTAGATGCATATCAATAAAGAATTAGTTGAGGATCCTTTTGAACATGCAAAATTTCCTTCGTTACATGGCGACTCCAGAAATTATTATATGGAATACGAGTCAGACTCATAAAGAGGAGGAAGTATTCTGGTAACTCTTGAAGATCCCATATGTTTGATCCTGACTAGAAATCAATGCAATTCTCAAGCTAATGATTCTCCTTCAACTTATTAACGCTGGGACAAAGATAAAGGTAAGGATTTTTCTCCAAAAAACTCTTTTTCCAAAAATACAAATGCTAAGGAAGCTAAAGTTTTTCAAGATTCTTCACCTAATTCCTCTTTTGACATTGTAAATTTCTGTAAAACCTAAAAAATCCAAGTGTCAGCAACAGAATATCTTAGGATGAATCCCAAATAACTCGATAGACTAGTTGATTAAGTGAAGTCAGGGTAGTCCTCTTCAAGTCCTACAACTAGTGAATTGACACATGCTATTTTACCAGAAGAAATCCAACCCACCTTGGCTACCTAGTCCTTTGTCGATACAAGTCCTTTTGTCCCTCAGAAACCAGAGCCTTTCTAACTATTTTTATCCATGGATTTAAATTGAATAATTGCATCATTGATTATGGAGCATCCGATAATGTAATGCCTACTTCAATTGCAAAGGCTCTAGACCTTCCATTAACAACCAATTTTGGGAGATGTTACTCCATGGATTTTAAGAAAGTCCCTCTAGTAGGACAAATCAAAGATGCTCAAGTGGCCTTAGATGCTCATCCTAGCAAAAAAATCAAGTTAACCATTTTGGTAGCTGATATCCCTGCAAGATATGGGATGTTGCTTAGTAGAACCTTTTGTAGAGACCTCAGGGGAGAAATCAAATTAGACTGGTTACAAGCAACAATCCCAATATTGTTTTAAAACCAGAAGGAAAATCCAAGTACACTATTTTTTCATCAGAAGATCCTAAATCACAGATCTTGTACCATGAATGTGAATTTGGAAATTATATGATGTCATTTGAAGAAAAGTCAGAAGTGGTTGACAGTGAAGAGCCAGATTCTTTGTGGTCTTTGGAGTTTGATGGTAGTTGCACTTCAGTTGGCTCTAGAGCAGGGGTTGTTCTAATATCACCTCAAGGAGATATTTTTCCTCACTCTTTCAAGTTGGAGTTTGGTAATACCAATAATACTGCTGAGTACGAAGCTCTTCTACTTGGTCTTGAAGAAGCTAAAAATAAAGGAATAAAGGTACTGAAAGCCAAAGGAGATGCAGAACTAATAGTAAGAAAGGTAAGAGGAAGGTATTCAGTGAAGAATGAGAGGTTGAAACATTACAGAAACTGTATGTGGGTTGAAATAGAAGGATTTGATGCCTTTTCTATTGAAGCTATTCCTAGGAACCTTAATAGCAGAGCTGATTCTTTGGCAGTTTCAGCATCTTTGTTGCTTCCCCATCTAGATTTTGAAGAAACAATTTATAAGATTGAGATGGTATACAGGCCTAAGGTTCCTGATAATGCAGATCACTAGCAAGTTTTCCAAGATGACAAGTAGATTGATAAATTTATACAAATGGTGGAAGTCTTTAGCACCACCTACTTTGAGGGATCTTAGTCAACCTGTGAAGAATTTTGTCTTGATTTGGGTAAAGCTATTGAAGAAGGGATTGTTCAGTTAAAAGGAAACCACATTCCTAAAGGCCTGGTTTCTCTTGAGAATTTGTTTGATAGATCTGATGTGGTCAAGCATAAGCCTAATTCTCATGAGCTTCCTGATGAAGGTGACTCAAAAAAATTGAATTTAGGAGATGAACAAAACCCTAAGTTTGTAAACTTGGGAAAATGCTGTACATCTGATGAGAGAAGAAGATTTGTCCATTTGATGAAAGAATATAAAGATGTCTTCGCCTGGTCCTACCAAGATTTGAAGAGTTTCAAAGGATGTAAAATTCAACATCACATTCCTTTGAAGCTGGGAGCCTCACCATTTAAATAGAAGCTGAGGAGCTATAACCCTAAAGTGTCTGAAACAATTAAGAAAGAAATTGAGAAGATGTTGCAGGCTTGAATAATATATCCTATTCATCATTCCACCTAGATCGCCAACATAGTGCCTGTGAGGAAAAATAATGGTGAGATAAGGATTTGCATGGATTTTAGGAACTTGAACTAGAGAAGTTTAAAGGATAATTATGGTCTTCCTGTGATGGATCATATATTGCAAAAAATGGCTGGCTCAGAAATGATGTCCATGTTAGATGGGTTTTTTGGTTACAACCAGATTAAGGTAGCTAATGAGGATCAACATAAAATAACATTTACCACCCCATGGGGTACATATGCCTATAATCACATGTCATTTGGGTTAATTAATACGGGTGCTACATTCCAGTGAGCAATGGATTCATCATTTAGCCATCTAATTAAAATGGTGATTGTCATATACCTGGATGATTTCACTGTGTTTTCTAAAAGGAAAAAAAATCATCTGAAGGATTTGAGAGTAGTTTTGCAAAGATGCAAAGAGCATGGGATCTCACTAAATCCTAAGAAGTCAATCTTTTGTGTTACAGAAAGGAATTTGTTAGGTTAGATAGTCTCAAAAGACAGAATCAAGATAGATCTTGAGAGGGTAAAAGTCATTCAGAAAATAGGTTTGCCTTCTAACTGGACAGGGGTTAAGTCATTATTTGGACAGACCAATTTTCTTAGGAGGTTTGTTCCAGAATTTTCTGAAACAACTAAACATGTGGTGAGTCTCTTAAGTGAAAAGAATCCTTTCAGATGGAGTTCAGAAGAAATTCAAGCATTTGATGATGTGAAAAAGGCCATAGCATCTGCCCCGACATTGATTAATCCTAATTATTAAAAAAAATTCATTATCTATTGTTACTCCTCAAAAAATACCCTTTTTGGGATCTTATTGCAAAAGAATTAAAAAGGAGAAGTGCCAATTGCTTTCATGAGCATACCTTTGAAAAAGCACAAGCTGAATTACCCCATGGTAGAAAAACAAGTGTATGTAGTAGTAAAAGCTGTGAAATACTTTAGATTTTATATCTTACACTCACATTCTACTATATATGTACCTTCTTCCATAGTTAAAGATATTCTGACTCAACATGATATAGGCATGAACAACAGAGCCACCTGGGTAGTGAGGATTCAAGAATTTGATTTGAATATCTGACTGACTAAGTCAGTCTAAGGGCATGGTTTATGCAAATTAATGGCTCACAGTGTACCTGAAGAAGACCTTCCTCTCACATTGTTTGTTATTCTACGAGACTCATGGTTCTCAGATGTTTCTTTTTACTTAACTTATGGAGACTACCCAGAACACCTGAGCCCTAAGGAGAAAAGAAACCTCAGACTCAAAGCTGCAAAGTATGTTATCATGGATGATATCCTGTACAAAAAAGGACTTGATGGATCTTTTCAGAGGTGTGTTGACAAAGAGAAATAGGAGAAGTTACTTATGAAGTTTCATAGTGAGGCCTATGGCGATCACCTCTCATCTACTGTGACTGATTTTAAAATTTTAAGAAGTTGTTATTATTGGCCGAGGATGTTTGCAGATGCATACAAATGAGTGGCTGGTTGTGAAAAGTGTAAGCTGTTTAGCGGTAAACCAAAATTAGCAGCCCTTCCTCTGAGACCGGTGGTTATTGATGAACCCTTCAAGTAGTGGGAATTAGATTTCATTGGTCCAATCAATCCTCCTTCCAGTACTGGGTAGACACACATCCTGACTGCTTCGGATTATTTCACAAAATGGGTTGAAGCAATTCTGGTCAGGAAGACAACATCAAAAGTGGTATGTGATTTCTTAAAAGAAAATATCTTGGTTAGGTTTGGTATCCCTCAAAAATTAGTCACAGATAATGATACCAATTTTTCTTCTTCAAAAATAAAGCTATTCTGCTATGATAATGGTATCCATTTGTCACATGCCTCTGATTATTACCCGCAAGGGAACGGTCAGGCAGAATCAAGCAATAAAAGCTTGATATCAATTATGAAAAAGTTGGTAAATGACAATGCTAGGGATTGGCATAAGAGATTGTATGAAGCTCTCTGGGAAGATCACACATCTCCTAAAAGGGTGATCAGAATGAATCCATTTGAGTTAGTATATAGTGTTGAAGCCCAATTGTCTTTACCATTAGAGTTGGCAGCAACGAAACTATAGAAAGTAATTAAAGGACAAATTTTCCAGGATGGCCTAGAAAAAAGAATTTTTTATCTCAATAAAATCCAAGAAGAAAGAGAGGAAATGGTTGATCGTATAGCCCTACATCAGGCTCGAGTGAATAAATTTTTTGATAGGTGGGCTAGACCAAGAAATTTCATGGAAGGAGATCAAGTTCTTCTCTGGGATGAAAGAAGAGAACCCAGGGGTGCTCACAACAAATTTGAATCATTATGGAAGGGGCCGTTTATTATCAACACATCCATGGGAAGTAACTCATTTGTTCTTGAGCGTCAGGATGGCTTTGTTCTACCATTGACCTTTAATGGTCAAGATCTAAAGCTGTATCAAATGTAATTAGGTCTTCTTTGCCCCATTGTATATTTTCCATCTTTTGGCTTGCTTTCTTTGTTGTGTGTTCTTTCTTTTCTTTCCTGCTTGTTGTTTTGTCTCATTTTTGTTTTGAGTCCTTTTTTTTCAGTTGACTCCCTGGTCTGCGAAACCAAAGATACTAAGTTCATCCTACATCCTCAAGAGTCCTTGTCCCTAGTCAGAGCCATTGTTACCCCTGGATTTTGACTCATACCCTTTGTTTGATTATCTCCTAAAATTAGGAGTTTACGGTCTCATTTGAATAAATACCTTTCGGTCTAAGTTTGCATTTTGCCCCTATAGGTTGAAATTGAATCTTGAAATTGTCTAGTTCAAGGTTCAAGGTTCAAAGTCGCCCTGTGGTGAGTATTTTCATTCTTCATTTTTTTGTGAAAATGAGTGGCACAATTTGCAATTTCCCTTCTTCCATTGAACTATGAATCTTGAACTTGCCTAGTTCAAGGTTCAAGGTTCAACTGCCGGCCTCATCTTGCATTAAGTATTGTCAGGTTTAATCTTTTTCACAGCTCACATGTCCTTTTTAAAAAAAAAAACCAAAGGGAAGTCATGTCTTATTACTTGATTGAACTCACTTCTTTGAAATAGCCTTTTTCAATGTTCATAGTTCAACCGGAAATTGCGTAATAAAAAAGTGAAAAGATAGTGATGATGTGACTGAAAGGACAGCTGGCAAAGGATAAATATGCCCGTGCATGCCGTAGATATAATCATTCTTGGATTTGACACTTATATGTCATTTCGATCATTCAAAGAGATCAATATTTAATGATCACATTAAGACAAACCTCTTGTCGCATTTAATTGAAGCCCACTTCATCATTAAATGAAAATCTTGCGTATTGTGTTGAAAATTAGTTATAAATGAGAGTTCATGTTGTCACTCCTATAATGAATTTTTTCTAAAGTGATCAAGTTGGCGAAGCAAGTGGAAGGTATACTCTAATCCTAAGAAGCTTAGGGTGTGCGCAATCTTCAGGTTAATGTTTTTCTCCCCCAGAGCTCCTGTTTGAAATTGAAGACATTTGAAAGTTTGATGTTGAAAGGCTCTATTTTTATCTTTTGCAATCTCAGTCTTTTATAGATATCCTTCTTAATAAATATGAAGCTCCCACTCCCAAATTTGTGACAAACCTCTCCTTTGGTTTGTTCATTTCCTGAGTGTGATGACACAATGATAAAGATTGGTTCCTTAGAGGAGATTCACAGTAAGATTAAAATCGCTGTTCCAGGTTCTATAATTGAGAAGGTGAAGTTAAGTGGTTTAGCGGATGCAACAACATTTCCCCTGGTGGCCCCTTGACTAGAACTAATGTTAGAGTGTGTCAGAAGATATGATAGAGAGGAGAGATGTATCAAGAAAATCAATGGAAGACCTCTTACTTTCATAAAATGAGATGTCATCCTTACAGCAATGGGCATTCCTGAGAAGGATCCCTATGAAGGATGGAAAATTTCTTCCTCCTACTCTATTTTCTCAACAAAGAAATAGATTTATAGATATGAAATTGCTAAACAATGGCTATTGGAACCAAAAAAAGGAGGGTAACATCTCCCCAAACCCCTTATAATAGATCATTTTAAACCTGAAGTAGCATAGTTGGCCATTCTGTTGAATAGGATAAAGGGTAATAGTCATGCTTATTACTGACAGGATTGGATGTATTTCCTCATTCAGATAACCTGGGGAGGGGAAAAGTATATTGATTGGGTAGATTGTATTGCTGATGAACTTCATCATCAACTGACAAATTATTCAGAGAAGGCTAGTGGTTTTTATATGTCTTCCTACCTATTTTATGTACTGGCCTGTACTAGAAAATGGGATGGTCTGTATCATGAATTTCCCATTCCCAATATGAAGGTATATGATTATTATCCCCATCTACAGAAGGATCTTCATGTTTACAGCTATATGAAAGTTAATGGTATTTTCCTAGGAAGGTTGATTTTTGAGCTATAGGGGAATATTGAGAAGAGAATGTCGGAGGAGGCTAAGAATTTTGTTAACACCTTTGGGAGATTTTTCATACAATTTAGAATATTTACTTACCTAAGGCTTGGTGGGTTCAAAGGGAAACCATTCAAACTGCTTAGGTATTCCTTAGACTTGCATGTTATAACAAAAGTTAGTCACCAGTTGGAACATGTACACAAAGACCTAAAAGAGAGAAAGGGGAGGGCTAAATATAGTTTTCCTATACAACTTGGTGTTTATACTTGTAAGAATTCCTCTGATGCCCTTAATTTAGAGCAAGAATTGAACAAATTAAAACTACAAACTTTTGAGGCTAGGGGAGATCTTGATATTAGGACATATGCTGCTTGACATTTTAACCTGCCTTCTAAATTCTGCCATGTTCCTCAGATAGAAGACTTCAGGGATAATTGTGCAGATGATTTTGAGGTTAGAAGAAGGTCATGGTGTCAATTTACATTGAATCAAATATTTAAGTTGAAGACAGACATTGATGCCACGAGAATAGAAGAGGAGAAAGATGAAGAGATTCTTGATAAACACTATGTGGAGAAAATTTAGGGGCTACCACTTCCTGGGATTGAATGGAACATAAAAGAAAGAGAGAGTATCCCTATTAAGACTCTCAGTGTGATAAAAAGAACCAAAAAATGGGTTTCCATTAAAAAGCCACCTCTTTACAGAAAGCAAAACACTAGAGGATCAGTTCTTAATGCTTGTATTGAAAAGTCTATCCCAATTTTCAATGAAGATGTTTCTGTTGTAGGTAAATCTAAATCTAAAAATAAAAAAGCTTCTGAATCTAAGGTCAAGAAATAGAAGTCTCCTTATCCAGTTTCATCTGCAAGAACTTCCAGAAGCAGGGCTATCAAAAAGAGGTCGAGAAAATTGAAAAAAAAGAAGTGATGGATCTGGAAGGAATGGATACTTTGATGGGAGATGTAAACTCACAACACTCTGTTTCAGAAGAAGTTGTTCTAGAAAAGGATGATCAGAAGGGGTAAAATATTTTGCAATTTCATCACCTACCACTCCAACCCAGGGGATGGCAGAATCTCAATAGACATCGGTTCCCACTTTGAAATGGTTAGAGACATATATCAATAGGAAAATGAATGTCTTGCCAATAACATTGCCGATTAAAGATATGGTGAGCAAATGTTTGGGTTCTTCAGAGAAACCAAAAAGGATCAAACTAGAATCTAGAGTGGACGTTGATGAAAAAATAGGGCACTAGTTTGTCGAGCATGCAGTTCCCAGAAATGATAAAGAAATTTCTAAAGCTACTACAGAAGATTTTACAATTGAAAAGATAGATCTTGGGTATGAAACCAGAGTAGCCGATGTAAAGCATCTGGAAAAGTCTACAAAAAAGATCATTCATAGGTCTTTTAAGGACGAGAAGGAAAAAAATGAGATGAAAGTGAAAATCAAGAGGATGGCTGAATTCATTCAAGAAGTTTGAGATCCTAGTCCTCTCTCATTAACTGTAACTCCATAGTCATTCAACCCATGTTCACCAGATGTGAGGAATGTTAGATTAGGTAGAAATCCTAATCTACCAAGAACACTTGCATGCATAACCCTGTCACATGAAAGAAGCAAAAGAATAGAAAGGAAGAAAACTATGGAGGCCAAAAAGATAGAGGCATCATGTTCATATGCAAAAGAATGATATATTATTATGAACAATATCTCCATCGTAAAATACAAAGAGGTGATTCCTTAAAAAGGAATCACAAAACCCTAAAAGGGAAACCCTAAGGTTGGCTTAAGCAACTAGAGTGAATAGGTGAGTTAGTAATTAGATCAAAATGATTTAATTAATA
>MU225529.1:903642-924981 GCA_018584345.1 Thuja plicata
CCCTAAGATGTATGGTAAGGGGTCATAGGACCTCTTATGACCCCTTACCATATATTTTTGTATGGTAAGTAGATGTAAGGGGTCTTAGGAGACATTAATGTGTCCTAAGACCCCTTATGACCCCTTAGGACCCTTTAGGATCCCTAAGAATACATCTTAGAGATCCTAAAACATCGTAAGGGGTCGTAAGGGGTCCTCAAACACATTAATGTATCCTTGGATCCCTTACAACCCTTTAAGATCCATAAGAATAAATATTAGGGGTCTTGAAGCATTGTAAGGGGTCTTAAGGGGTCCTTGGACACATTAATATTTCCTAGGACCTCTTAACAACCCTTATGACCCCTAAGATGTATGGTAAGGGGTCATAAGAGCCCTTATGACACCTTACAATACATTTTTATATGGAAAGAGGCCGTAAGGGGTCGTAACGGGGCCTAGGACACATTAACATGTCCTAAAACCCATTATGACCCCTTAGGACCCTTTAGGACTCCTAAGAATACATATTAAGGGTCCTAAGTGGTCTTAAGGGGTTCTTAGACACTTTAATGTTTCCTAAGACCCCTTAACAAGCCTTACAACCCATAATATGTATGGTAAGGGGTCCTAGGACCCCTCACAACCTGTTACCATACATTTGTGTATGGTAAGGGGTCCTAGGACACATTAATGTGTCCAATGACCCCTTAGGACCGTTTAAGATCCCTAAGATAATATCTTCGGGGTCCTAAAGCACTGTAAGGGGTCCTCAGACACATTAATATGTCCTAGGACCCCATAACAACCCTTATAACCCCTAAGATGTATGGTAAGTGATCATAGGACCCCTTATGACCCCTTACCATACATTTTTGTATGGTAAGGGGTCCTAGGACACATTAATGTGTCATAAGGCCCCTTAGGAATATTTAGGATCCCTATGAATACATCTTAGGGGTCCTAAAGCATTGTAAGGGGTCCTCAAATACATTAATGTATCATAGAACCCCTTAATAATGCTTACAACCCCTAAGATGTATGGTAAGGGGTTCTATTACCCCTTATGGCCCCTTACCATACATTTGTGTATGACAAGGGGTTGTAAGGGGTTGTAAAGGGTCCTAGGGAACATTAACATGTCCTAATAACCCTTATGACCCCTTAGGAATCCTAAGAATACATCTTAGGGGTCCTAAAGGGTCCTAAGTTGTCTTAAGGGGTTCTCAAACACATTAATGTTTCCTAAGACCCCTTAAAAACCCTTAAAACCCATAATATGTATGGTAGGGGGTCCTAGGACCCCTTACGACCTGTTAGCATACATATGTGTATGGTAAGGGGTCCTATGACCCCTTAAGACCCTTTAAGATCCCTAATAATACATCTTAGGGGCCCTAAAGCATTGTAATGGGTCCCCAGACACATTAATGTGTCCTAGGACCCCATAAAAACCCTTATAACCCCTAAGTTGTATGGTAAGTGATCCTAGGACCCCTTACGACCCCTTACCATACATTTGTGTATGGTAAGGGGTCCTAGGACACATTAATATTTTCTAAGACCCCTTAGGAATATTTAGGATCCCTAAGAATATATCTTAGGGTTCCTACAGAGTTGTAATGGGTTTTAAGGTGTCCTCAAACAAATTAATGTGTCCTAGGACCCCTTAACAACCCTTATAACCCCTAATATGTATGGCAAGCACCCTGGAAAACCCTTACCATACATTTGTGTATGGTAAGGGATCGTAAGGGGACCTAGGATGCATTAATTTGTCTTAAGACCCCTTATGACCCATTAGGATCCCTAAGAATACATCTTAAAGGGTCCTAAATCATCATAATGGGTCGTAAGGGGTCCCTAGAAATATTAATGTGTCCTAGGACCCCTAAAAACCCTTACAGCCCCTAAGATATATGGTAAGGGATCCTAGGACCCCTTACGACCCCTTACCTTACATTTGTGTATTGTAAGGGGTTGTAAGGGGTCATAAGACACATTAATGTGTGCTAAGACCCCTTAGGACCCTTTAGGGTCCCTAAGAATACATCTTAGGGGTCATAAAGCATCGCAAGGGGTCCTTAGATGCATTTAATATGTCCTACGACCCCTTACCAACCCTTACAACTCCTAATATGTATGGTAAGCAGTCCCACGACCCCTTACAACCCCTCACCATACATTTGTGTATGGTAAGGGGTTGTAAGGGGTCCTAGGACACATTAATGTGTCCTAAGACCTCTTATGACCCTTTAGGATCCTTAAAAGTACATATTAGGGGTCCTAAAGCATCCTAAGGGGTTGTAAGGGTTCCTCAGACACATTAATGTGTCCAAGGATCCCATAACAACCCTTAAAACCCCTAAGAGGTATCATAAGTGATCCTTGGAAACATTATGACCCCTTACCATACATTTGTGTATGGTAAGGGGTCTTAAGGGGTTGTAGGACACATTAATGTGTCCTTCGACCCCTTAGGACCCTTTTGAATCCCTAATAATACATCTTAGGGGTCCCAAAGTGTCATAAGGGGTCCTTACGAACATTAATGTGTCCTTCAACCCATTAAGAGCCCTTACAACCCTTAATATGTATGATAAGTGATCTTAGGACCCCTTATAACCCCTTACCATACATTTGTGTATGGTAAGGTGTTGTAAAGGGTCCTAGGACACATTAACATGTACTAAGACCCCTTATGACCCTTTAGGATCCCTAAGAATACATATTAGGGGTCCTAAAGCATTATAAGGGGTCATAATGGGTCCTAGGACACATTAGTGTGTCCCAAGACCCCTTAGGACCCTTTAGGATCCCTAAGAATACGTCTCAGAGGTTCTAAAGTATTGTAAGGGGTCCTCAGACACATGAATGTTTCATAGGAATCTTTAACAACCTTTACAACCCCTAATATGTATGGTAAGGGGCCCTAGGATTTGTTATGACCCCTTACCATACATTTGTGTACGGAAATGGGTTGTAAGCGGTTTGAGGACACATTAATGTGTCCTAAGACCCCTTATGACCCCTTTGGACCCTTTAAGACTCCTAAGAATACATCTTGGGGGTCCTAAAGGGTCCTAAAGGGTCCTAAGGGGTTCTTATACACATTAATGTTTCGTAATATCCCTTAATAACCCTTACAACCATAAGATGTATGGTAAGGTGTCCTGGGACCCCTTACAACCTATTACCCCTAATAATCACATTTTAGGGTCCTATAGGTTTATAAGTGGTCATAGGATCTCTCTCTCTCTCTCTCTCTCTCTCTCTCTCTCTCTCTCTCTCTCTCTCTCTCTCTCTCTCTCTCTCTCTCTCTCTCTCTCTCTCCTTAATTTTGTTATTCTTAGATAGGGCATGCGCCCTATCTAAGAATAGGAAAAATGGTAAAAATGGAAAGGAACTTGTGTTTGTGGCTAATTTTTTCTATTTCTTGTCTGGTTTCTATGTATTATCTAAAAAATATACAATTTTCATGGTGTTTAAAGTCACAAGGAAGCATATTATAACAATTTGACACCACCTTTTTGGTCAAAAATCAACATGGAAGTGTGAAAGTCAATGATTATTTACCAAAATTAATCATTCGAGGTAAGTTTTTCATTTTTCACATGTGAAATGTGAATAAGGAGTTATTTTTTTGTAATTTATATAATATGGACTTGTTATTTTCATATTTTTCTTATTGTAATAGATTTATTTTTTTAATATAATTTTGAATTAGAAAGAATGTGTCAAATCTCATAGTTTTAGAGAGTTTCAGAGTAATTTGAAAATTGTAATGAACAATTGAAAATGGGAAGGTGGATTGGACATAAATAGAAGTAAAATAACCTTTAACTTAATTATACACACATGTATAATTTATCATCATACCGAGGAAATGATAAAAGATTATAACACCAGAAGAGCATGAAGTAGAGAAAGAGAAGAAAAGGGTATGAATGAGACAACTTCATAAACAAACAAAATTGCATACCATAAAAAAGGTTTTCCTTTGGATGAGAAACATGAAACATCAATATAAATTAAGAGAGAATTTGAATTAGAAAAAAAAGGCAATGAATGAGAAACTTGCATGCAAAAAGACAATTGAATTACAAATATGGGGGCACATCATCTATGAGATCCCAAGCTGAAGGGACACCATCATCCAATGTTGGAGTTACACCATCATCCAATTTTGGAGGCACACCATCATATCATGTTGAAGACACACCATTGTCTAGATCCCAAGGTGTAGGGACACCATTGTTTCATGTTGAAGGCACACTATTATCTAGATTCAAAGGCGTAGGCACACCATCATGTCATGTTGAAGGCACACAATTAACATCTAAAGTTGGTGAGGATCCATCTTTCACATCTCAATTTCAAGGCATGTCATGATCGGTTGAAGGTATGAAATTAAAGCATAATGTTATTGATGTTCCTAATGTTGAGCCCACTCAAAATTTGAGAACACCTCCTAGAATTATTTATAGAAAGCCAAAATATTTGATTGATATTGATACTAACATTTTTTGAAACAATACCTGACAAGATTTACAGGTGTACTTGTAAAATATATACAAACCGTATCTGGAGTTTATTTTTTGAGAATTTAAACGTGACATGAAGATGTCAACTATTTGTTGAAATACTGAGAAATATGAAATTTAGGCCCATCATGAAGATTCTTGGGCTAAGAATGATGGACGAGTCAAGTGAAAAATATATTGTAAAGAATCTAATGACTCGATATGAGACTGTGGGTTTTACATCACACATGGAAGATAGTAATGTCACACAACATGTACTTACATCAACAATAGTAAGCACTCAAATGAAAAAATATCAACTCATTTGAAAGACAAGAAAATTATTGAAAATAACTAGAAAGTCTCTAATGAGAGCCGTGGGAAGGTGTCAAAGAGTGGAAGATCCAAATAGCAATGAGTTATGGGCATTTTATGATAGAGTACCATGAAAAGATAAAGCAATTGTTGAAGCTTTGAAGTCCTTCATTGAATATTTTTGGAAGAATAATACATGACTATCTACTAATCAAAGAGATGTTGTAAGGAGGATTGGTAGTTGAATCTGTGTTCCACATCTGAAACATTTTTTGGATTCAACTCAGACAAAATTCTTTGCAAAATTTATAGGTATGTATCCTATAATTAAAATTAGTCAAATATATTTTGAAATGGATAAACCATTTTATGTAAATATAAATCACACACGTACCACTTGTTGTAGGGTACACATTGAATTTTCTAACCATTTTGATGTTTATAGGCATATATGTGTAGATTTGCATTATAACAATGTTTTGCAGGATTGTAACATAAATGACCCACCTAGATCTTAAAGGGAATTAATATCTAGAATTTTATGTGAAAGAGTAGATGATCAAAAGTTTTACAAGCTCTCATGCTTGAATGGTACATGCATAGATTGCAGTGGTTTGCAATATTTTCCAATTTGTCAACATATGGAGAGTACACATGCATTTGGGAATGAAATAGTGGAATTTGGAAAATATAAGACCGTGGCATATGCTCTAAAAGATGTAAACGAGGCTAAAATATGTGATTTAGTAATTGAAAAGATTCCAGTGTATCTTAATGAACATTTTTTGTGAAAAAATTATGTATGAGTATGCAAGGCATAAACACAAAGCTCGATGGTTGAATTTGCAATTCAAGTTGTGCAAGGATACATTCCCACTTGATGCCATTCTTTCAGTTATGGAATTTCTAGAGAACTACACACTACAACCATAAAATGAGGTGCAAGAAAAGTATTACAACTCTCAATGTTTCTATATTTTTTCATATAACATTCATGCATTCACATGATAGTACATAGGAGAATGGGAAGATATTGAGGGAGTATCATTTTTACATCAGTGATGATCTATCACATTCTATAGAGTTTGTACATGGTTTCTTTAATTTATTTTATGGTGATTTGGCTAATAGGGGCATATCATATCGTAGACACATCATATCATCATACAATTGTGTATCACAATTCAAGAATTCTCAGATGTTTTATTGGTTGAGTAGGATGCATAAGAACGCTGGTATTTAGTATATGTGGAATTTCAAAGAGGTTGGTCATGGAAAGGGAGAGCACGATGGTGCAGGTGCATCTATAAAAAAGAGCCTTAACACATGAAGAATTAAAGTACAAAGAGAAATCAATGTTTTCAAATGAAAGATGTATCGTCTAGTGGTGTAATGCTACAATAGGTCCAAGTAATGAATGTGAGTCTACGGTTTGTTGGTTTTTTGGTTGATGGATGAAACTAACATTGTACCATACAAGGATTGTTGTACACTGACACACTCAAGTGAGCTACACTCTTTTATAAGATCTAATGCATGCTCATAGATTATCCACCAACGAAATATGGTGTGCTTTTGTTCATCATTTATAGATGAAGATTGAGATGGGTGCGAGTCAAAGGAATGGATCAAAAAATGGTCTACACATGTTTTGAGCCCAATGGACTCCTATCATCCCCCAACAACACTGTAATTGACACAAATAGAATCATCCATTGAATTTGACCATTTTTTTGATCTAGTGCAACCAACTAAATTTTCAACATATAAATAATCCAAAATTTAGTACTTTATCCAAACTATTCGATAAATTAATCTCCTCATTATGTTTCTATCATTGTAGGCTATGTTTTTGCTGTTATTTCACCCAAAGTCAATGAAGAAGGGACAAATTATTATTTGTGTCATTGTGTTGAGGAAAAAAAAAAATTCGATAACTTGGTTACAGATGGTAAATGATTAGAATACCCTATAGGAGCATTGGCTGTAACTGGTACATGGCTTAGACGGTATGGTATGAAGAACCCTAGGTTGTGGTTGTTTGAGTTTCATTGCATTAAATGTCCATTTGATCAAATATGTAGGAAAACCACACAATAAAACTCTTTGGAAGGTTCGTGGGTCAGAGCAGGAGGCAATGCTTGAGACAATAAAGGGTAGTGAAGATCCAACTAGTTCATTGGACTAAAAGTCGATACAAAATGTTGTAATGTCAAATCTATTTGAATACATGTGCATATAATATGTATATTTGTATAGGAATAAATTCCCTTGAATCCACATTGGATGTACTATAAATTTCTCATGCATTACCCCATATGTATAATGAGAAGTTTGTAATATTTAATAACAATGTTTCTCTTATATTTTTTGGGGCAATACCAGAGGTTTTCTCTGCTTAGCTCTTTCCTCCCGATGCTCCTAATGAGCTAAGTTATAAACATGTTTTTAATTATTAATTAAAAAAATAATGTATATTTGTAAACATTTTAAAAGGACCCATTTTGGCTGAATGAGGGCGGGGCTGGTGAATTTGAAGATAAATTAATAAGAATCCAAACACTGCTTTTCTGCAATTCTATTGTTTTATGATTTTTTACTATTACAGTCAGTTTGCATGCATGGTACAAACATGTATAGTCACATAAGAATATGAGACTATACTCAAAAGAAAGGTCTATGAGTCTAATTTCATTTGAATAAATCTTGAGTCCTCTTCATGGAGAAATGACTGAGTTATGTCCATTTTTGTGACAACACCCTGTTCAAGAAATGAATTCCATAAAAAGTAGTAAAAAAACATTATGGTACAACTACATATGGGCTAGTGAGACCCTTTAAATTTTTAAGTAGGAAGATATCAATGTTACCAAATTTTTTTCCTTCCATAAAAAATATTTTTGAGGTTTAAGGGGTCAAATTTTTCAATTCCCAAAAACTATCTTGCTATTTTTTGCCTGCTAATGAGCCAATTTGAGGCTTCATTTCATATTGCTCTATGGATAATTCCATAGCACATGTTACTTCTCTTTATATTGAATAGATGTATCTGCAATCCCATGTTCATCAAGAATATTCCTTACACCATGAAGTAATATACCATGTAATTCCTTAATATTTTCATTATTGACAGAATTCATAACTAGATTGTCCATAACCATATGCAACTGTGCGTATCTTTCAAACCTTTTAGCATGGCCTTGAATCATCTATGATAATAGCCCTGGTTGGATGGGTATAATATAGGAACCAACTCATTTCTCTCACCAAGTGGCTAGAACATTCCCAACCACTCCAGAGCGAAGTGTTCCTCAAGGTGCACTAAGCACCAAAATTGACAATCTTTAGGGGGCCATTTTGTGCAGCTCGTGTGGCATAGAAACATACTATTATGTTCTATAGGATTGTGTTACTCAGGTCTACACAAGTCTATCAACATTTTAGGAAATTTAAAGGTGTTTGAAATTGGAAACACAATCTCAATTGATGGCAGAACTTGCAACTTGGCTAAGTTGAAAGTTGCTACATTGCGTATCTTTCAAATTATTCATTGTGGCCTCAAAACATCTCCACCAAAAAATATAGCTAGATGAGTAAACTCTAGGATCCACATTTTTTTCTCACCAAGTGGCTGGAATGTTCCCGACCACTCTGGAGAAAAGTGTTCCTCAAAGTGCACTGAGCACCAAAATTGGCAAACTTTAGATGGCCATTTCTCAGAGCTCGTGCGACATAGAAACAAACTGTAAGGTGCTAAAAAATTGTGTTTCCGGTGTCTAAAAGATACTATCACCATTTGGGATATTTGAAGTTGCTTGAAATCAAAAACATAATCTTGGTTGATGCTAAACCCTGCAATTTGGCTCAGTCAAAAGTTTCTGCATTGCGTATCTTTCAAACTGTTCATCATGGGCTCAAACCGTCTGTGCCAAAAGCTCCAGTTGGCCTGGTAAATGTTAGGAATGACCTCCTTTTTCTCACCTAGTGAACATAACATTCCCAACCACTCCAGATCAAAGTGTTCCTCAAGGTGCACTAAGCACCAAAATAAACTAACTTTAGGGGGCCGTTTCTCAGAGATCGTACGACGTACAAAAAAATCATCAGGTGCTATAGGATCATGTTTCTGAGGTCTAAAAAATTCTATCTCCATTTATGGAGATTAAAATATGTTTGAAATTGACAACACAATCTTGGTCGATGCCAGAACTTGCAACTTGGCTTAGTTGAAAGTTGCTACATTGCGTATCTTTCAAATCATTCATAGTGGCCTTGAACCATCTACACCAATATCTTTGGTTGGCCAAGTAAACACTAATAACCACCTATTTTTTTTCACCAAGTGGATGGAACATTCATGACTACTCCAAAGTGAAGTGTTCCTCAAGGTGCATTGAGAAGCAAAATTAGAGAACTTTAGGGGGCTGTTTCATGGAGCTCGTGAGACATAGAAATGAACCGTTAGGCGCTACAAGATTGTGTTTCCAAGATCTAAAAAATTCTATTTTTGTTTGGGGATATTCAAAGCCGTTTGAAATCATCAACATAATTTTAGTTGATGCCAAAACTTACAACTTGACTTACTTAAAAGTTGCAACTGCACATATGTTTCAAACCATTCATCCTAAACTTGAACCCTCTATGCCAATAGCTCTAGTTGGCCAAGTAAACACTAGAAACCACCTCATTTTTATCACCAAGTTACTGGAGCATTCCTGACCACTCCAAAACATAGTGTTCCTTAAGGTGCACTGAGCACCAAAATCAACAAAATTTAGGGGGATGTTTATCAGAGCTCATGCGACATAGAAATGAACCATCAGGTGCTACATGATTTTGTTATGAGGTATACAAAATCCTATCTCCGTTTGGGGATATTTAAACTTGTTTGAAATCAGCAACACAATCTTGGTCGATGCCAGAGCTTGCAACTTGGCTCAATTGAAAGCTACAACTGTGCATATCTTTCAAACCATTTGTTGGGGCCTCAAACTATCCCTACTAATAGATTTGGTTGGCCGGGTAAATGCTAGAAACCACCTCTTTTTGCTCACCAAGTGGCTGAAACATTCCCGACAAATTTGGAGTGAAGGGTTCCTCAAGGTGCACTGAGCACCAAAATTGGAAACTTTAGGGGGCCATTTCTCAGAGATCGTGTGATGTAGAAATGAACTATCAGGCGCTACATATTTTTTTTGTCAGTGTCTACAAAATCCTATCGCCATTTGGGGAGATTCAAAGACATTTGAAATAAGCAACACAATCTCGGTTGATGCCAAAACTTGCAACTTAGCTCAGTTGAAAGTTGCTACATTTCCTATCTTTCAAATCGTTGGTCGTGGCCTTGAACCATCTATACGAATAGCTCTACTTGGCTGGGTAAATTATAAGAACCATCTCATTTCTCTCACCAAGTGGCTAGAACATTCTCGACCACTCCAATACGAAGTGTTCCTCAAGGTGCACTGAGCACCAAAATAAATGAACTTTAGGGGGCCTTTCTCAAAGCTCATATGACATAGAAACAAACTATTAGGTGCTAATTTTTTTTTTATGAGGATTAAAAAAGCCTATCTCCCTTTGGGGAGATTCAAATCTGTTTGAAATTGACAACTCAATCTGAGTCAATGCAAGAACTTGCAACTTGATTCAGTTGAAAGTTGGAACTGTGCATATCTTTCAAACCGTTCATTGTGGCCTTAAAAAATATGAGCTAATAGCTCTAGTTGGCTGGGTAAATTCTAGGAACCACATCATTTCTCTTACCAAGTGGCTGGAATGTTCCCGACCACTCCAGAGTGAAGTGTTCCTCAAGGTGCATTGAGCACCAAAATCAATGAACTTTAGGGGGCTGTTTCTCAAAGCTCGTGTGATGTAGAAATAAACCATTAGGTTTTTTATGATTGTGTTACTGACATCTAAAAAATCTTATACCATTTGGGGATATTTGAAGCCATTTGAAATTGACAACACAATCTTGATTGATGCCAGAACTTGCAACTTGCGTATCTTTCAAAACTTTTGTGATGGCCTCAAACATTATGCACCAACATCTCCGATTAGCTAGGTAAATACTAGGAACCACCTCTTTTTTCTCACCAAGTGGCTGGAACATTCCCGACCACTCTAGAGTGAAGTGTTCCTCAAGATGCACTGAGCACCAAAATCAACAAACTTTAGTTGGCTATTTCTTAGAGCTCATGTGAAGTAGAAAAAAATTGTTAGGTGCTATATGATCATGTTGGTGAGTTCTACTAAATCCTATCTCTGTTTGGGGAGATTCAAATCTATTTGAAATAAAAAAACACAATCTCGGTCGATACCAGATCTTGCAGTGTGACTCAGCTGAAAGTTGCTACATTGCGTATCTTTCAAAGATTTCATCGTGGAATCAAATTGTTTGTGCCAATATCTCTATTTGGGTGATTAAATACTAGGAACAACCTTTTTTGACTTCACAAATCATTTGAATGTTCTGTACCACACTATACTAGTGCGTCCCTTGAGGTGCTTGTAAGGCCTTGAATGGGTCAAGGTGCTCAAAATGCTCCAATAGGACTAAAATTTGGTAGGATTGATGTTTTTGGTCTTTTATGACCTATTTAAACTTGTTTGAGGTATTGGAATTGGAATTTAGGAGTTTAGGTAAGTTATTAAGGAAAAAATGTAAAAGTTGCACAAAAGTTGCTATGACAACTTTGCAAATTTTATGTAAAAGATGTAATGCTTGCTTCCAAATGCCCAAAAGTGGTTAGAGGAAATTGGGAGAAGTTATTTATGATATATATATCCTCTTTAGGTTGAGGATTGAGACAAAGGTTGCAGATAGCCCGCTAATTGGCCTAAAAGGGATAGTTTATTGGAATAGGGAGAGTTGTCAAAGAATGGTGTTTCCAATGCAAATGATTGATCAAATAATGATTTCTTGGTCAATATAATATTTTTATATGCCTTAATAAGGTTGGAAGAAGCCCTAGATTCATTTCCATGAATTGAATCCATTGTGAGCTTGTAGCAAGGAAGGGACATTGTCCTTATTAGGAAGAGCACTCAAGGCCTGATCAAACAAACTTTGTGCAAACTTGTTGATCCCCATCTGCCTAGACACATCAATAATATATTCATGTACATCAAGAATCACCTTCGACATAAATAATTTGAGCTAAAAGTACAAGTACTGAAGCTGTGTGAAATGAAAGATACATATTCCCATAAAGTATGAATCACACAGTAACAATATACATAGATACATGCAAACAAAAACATAAGGCATGAGTAATATACAAAGCATAAGACATCCACATAAACTTGAAGTAGTATACATCAGTACACATGAGACATGAATTGCATGTACTTAAAACATGAACAATAAATATTCATAGGGCATGAAGCCACACACACACACACACACATATGCCCTATAATGTCATACATGTAATATATCCAATACAGTCAAATTGGCTTCCTCAAAGCCAAATGGATGTAACACGTGTCACATATAAAATATACAAAAATGTGTTCAATAATTCCATATAGGCATACAATATATGTTCCTAATATATTCCTTTCCTGCGAGGGAAAAAAAAGTCCCGAGCTTCCTTTGAATGTCGCATCGATGGAGATGTTGTGGATGCGGGAGTCTTCCAAATGAACTCACTCGTCCTCCTGTCCAGACTCTTATGGAGCTCCAACTAATAAAATCAAAAGTATAAACATCAATAACTATCATACATAAAAGTTTAATTATACGATGGCATACAATAGAATATTAACTTACTACTATCAAATAGTCATTATGTTTATACACTGAAGGGGTACACTAACGATATAGAGTAACAAGTCCCTACAACAACAATAAAAATAATAATTAAAATACATATACCAATATCATTAAAAATTTCAATACAAACCATTAAAATAACAATTAAAATTAAGTTATCTCTTTCATACCTCGGTTAATGCTTCAGAACGAGCTACAACTATAGCAACCCCACAATGCAAAGTGTCACAAACAACAGGAGGAGTCTTTGATGTCAACAACTTAAATAGTAACATAAAGAGTATTATGTAGTTATCAAGAATACCTATATTTTTTTACAACCACACAAATGAATAAATGATACCTCTATAAAAGTACCATGGTGTCCTTCAACATGTGGTGTTAGTGTAGAGGGTCCAACAGTAAACAAATGCACATGTATGGTAAGTTATAAGAAAACCATTCATATAATAACGTACTACTCACCTGTAATAATTATAATGCCTTATTTCATATATACCTGTGGAATCGACGATGTCGTGGCAAAGGCAGGTGAAGGAATGTGACCACTTCCATGAATATTTTGGCTCTAGATTTTGATCATAAATTTTCTACAAATTTAGTTATTCATTCATTTATTAATTAAATATAAATTAAATTAATATGAAAATAAAGATACCTTGGGGAATGTGTCATGATGTCCTCCACTATGTAGAGTGAACATCAAGGGTGCATTGGTAAACTAATGCACACGCACAACAAGTTATGAGACAAACGTTCATATAATTACATACTAACATGTATTAATTAAAATTATTTATTAGATGCATACCTATGGGCTTGATGAAATTGTGTAAAAGGGGGCTGCGGGAACACTGTCAGTGCAATTGACACTCTGACCTTGAATTTTGATCATAATCATTAGATACTAATTTAGTTATTCATCCATTTATAAATTAAATATAATCAAATGAATTAAATGAACTTACAAGTATTTACTTATGTATCAATGCCAAATGTCAAATTCAAAAAATCACCAGTCATCATTCCACCATCATCTCCCAGTGCATTAGTACTACCATATTTGCATATAGCTCCACATGAACCAAAAATACATCCCCTCAGAGGCTTCCCATGCTTACCCTCCACTAAATGTTTCGTACACTGTATAAGAGTCTGTTCCATAGCACTAATCATGCCTAGTGTGTCAACCTCCACATGTTCCTTCACAATGGAAGGAACACTAACATGATCAATCTGTGGCTTTCCAGTGGCTACCCTCGGTGCATTAGGGTCATGCTGTGCCCCCAGTCTATCAAATGATGACCCCCCACCTCTACCCTAAAATTCTAGAAAGTAAAAATAATTTGGGATGTCCTTGAGGACAAACTTACAATAGAGTTTCCTCAAGAAATACATTGGAACCTCGTAATTGTTAGAAGGAGGGGTATCAAAATCCATCCGCCTTCTGTCCCAAAAGTTTGTTTTTAAATTTCTTCATGCACACACCAATGGATCATAAACCTCTTACAAATATCCCTGAGATTTTCATTTTTTTTGGATTTACAAAGAGGTTGCAAATATCACCTTTTGGTATTTTTTTTATTTTTTATGTCCTCATATGATAACTTATCTACATAATATTATTTTTTTCTTCTCTTTTGTTTAACCGTATATTCAGTTGCCCACAAACTGGGCATATTTGGGGCAAGATTGAATCTAATAATTTGGCAAGTGTTGCCCTTCTAGGATTTCTATAAATAGATTGTTTTAACCTCCCAATCAAAGATTCTAATTCAGTTTTTTCACTTTCTATTCAGTTCATCAAAGTTTCTTGCATGCCAGGTGGAGGTCTTTGGATTGATGGAGGAGGTTGGGGTTCATTTTCTTCGTTAATTTATTCATTCGTTTCTTCATGAGAAGGTGGAGGGTTTGGTTGAGGAGGATTGTTCTTTCCTGGAAATTAAAACAAAAATGATCTTAAAATGCTAATTAAACTAAAATTTTAATAACTTGGTACAAAGAGAACAAAATTTGATTTAAAAACTAAATAAAACTTAAATTTCAATAAAAATAAACTTATTCAACCTTCTCTACACAGTGGTGACATTTTTGATCTGATTTGATGAAGGAAAAAAGCAAAATCAGTTCCAAGAAGGGCGTTCACACTTCTCCAATTGATCCAAGAATGCTAGCTCATAGCTAGTGGGGGAAAAATATGGTTTTGGCTGCATTTTTGGGGGTTTATAAGAACTTTACATAGGGTGTATACCCTATAGGGCACACACCCTATGGTTTGAATTTCCCAAGCCTAAGGCTCGGGAAATCCAATCCATAGGGCGTACACCCTATGTCTTATGGGGGATCAAAAAATAAGTTGTCACCTTTTTGGTCCCCCATCTTTGTGCATATACCTGAGTATATCTTCATAATGTCTAACTGCTTCAACTGCAATTTGTTGAGGGTCTTCAGTAGTGGTTTCGTCCCTAACCTTTACCTTAATTATTCTATTAATGTTTCTCCTTTTTTTGGTACTATTATGAAAAAAATTGTTTTTTTGTCCCCAACATCCAACTATATTTCCCTGGATTTTTGATGCCAAAAGATCTCTTCCTTAGCTAGGATATCCTCGTAGACAGCTAGCAGTTCATTTTCTTTGAGATAAAGTTCCGTGTTCATTCCCTTATCAATCACTTCTCTATTCAGATTCCCCAACTCTTCCTTGATCCTTTCCTTTGATTCAAATATATTTCCAAAGTGATTCTTATTCCATAGTAGCAATTTAATTTTAATTATCTTCAACTTCGTTACCAGGCAGTATGATTTTGATCTTGATACTTCAACATCCCTCATCCATATTTTTTCAAACTTGGAAAAACTTCATTACCGGGCAGTATAATTTTGATCTTGATACTTCAACATCCTTCCACCATTGTTCTATTGTCTTTATTAGATTTTCATCCCTCATCCAGATTTTTTCAAACTTGAAAGGACACTGTTTTGGTCACGTATCCTCAGTAATATTCAACTATATTGGAAAGTGATCCGAACCTGAATTGTGATCCGAACTTGAATTTGGGAGAATCTCAGTTGAGAGTGTAGGGGAAGTTATTCCAACTCCCTTTTAGGAGGAATCTATCTAATTTTCAGCAATATGGCTAAATTCCCGTCTTCTATTATTCCATGATTATGATATTACATTATTATTATATCATCTTAAATTATTATTAGTATTATTATTATTATCATCATCATATAGTAGTATTATTAAATTTTGATATTATGTTATATTATAATACACATAACAACAAATATATTTTATTTTTAATTATTATTATATTATCCTTATGATCTATTATTATATTTAAATTAATAGTACGTTATTAATATTATATCCTCTTATATTATTATTACATTTTTTTTTTAAAGAGGGGTAAACGCTTTGACCCAGAACTATGAACCGGTGAGGCCACAAATGAGGGACCTCATCCCCAATGAGATTTGAACCTTGATGGCAAGAACACTAACATAACAACTTAACCATCACAACATGCCACTATTGACATTATTATTACAATTTTTAATCTTATGATTATGATATTATTATATGATAAATAATATTATTTTAAATAAATTTATTATTATTATATTAATAATTTTAATTACATTATCTTACTATTTTATTATTAGATTATCTTATATTATTTTTTATTATTATATTAATATTATTATAAAAAATAGATTTATTCTTAATTACGTTATCTTACTATTTTATTATTAGAATATCTCATATTATTTATTATTATTATATTAATATTAATATTTTAATAGTATTATAATAAAATAGGTTTAAACAATTTATTAAAAATTAAAGTAAAATAATATTTGAAACTTGCGATTTGACTGAATGTGCAAATTAAACACCAAGCTATTTTGATTTTACACCAACCCATTGGTGTATGGTAAAACATTTAATGAAAACTTCTTTTTATCATTTTTCCCCTTGGTAGCTTTTTGGCTATTGGTTTTGCTAGTTTGGTATGATTACTTACCCACTCCCACTTTAGCATAGAGAAATTGTTATATTGTCATAAATGTTATCGACTAGCTATGATTTAAAAGCATTTTGTTTATGCATGTTACAAAACTTGAATGATCTGAAGATGGGTAATGACGAGTTAAAACTTGTTAGTCTCACAATATTATTCTTTAGCGGTGCTAATCTTTATTTTATGCTTTAAATGTTTATTGATGGTTATGATAACTAATATTTTTGGGTGTTGAATTAAAAAATGAAATGAACCGAAGTTTGAATACGAGAGTATTTATTTTATGCTTTAAATGTTTCTTGATGGTTATGACAACTAATGTATAATGTATTTGGGTGTTGAAATAAAAAATGTATTGAATTGAAGTATGAATATGAGAGTGCATATTGAGTAGGAGATTTTAATATGATGGTTATGACAACTAATATATTTGGGTGTTGAATTAAAAAATGTATTGAACTGAAGTATGAATATGAGAGCATATTGAGAAGGAGATTTTAATATGAGAGTACATTGACAAGGAGATGTGATGAGTTTGATGTTGAAGGAAGGAATGATTTTGTTAGGCAATAATATGGATGATTTTGTATTAGAAGTCATTATTAATCAGTTTCTTCTACTAGATAGTAAAAGCCTAAATAAGTACATCAATATTCTTGGTAATTATGTTAGTGGTTCATATAGTTTCCCTATAGTTTTCTTTGATGCAATAACATTCTTTTATAAAGAAGTTTTCACTATTATTTTAGAAATACGTAGATCAACTACATCCATGCCTAATATTAAGATTATGTTGCATCAACCAATGGTTGAAATAAGTGAGGAAGTGTCTAATGTTGATGACGAAGAACATCCAAATGATACTTTTTGTGATTATAGTTTTGAAGATACTAAATTGATTAGTTGCAAGAAGTTAAATTCTTGTAGGTTTATTGATACAGGAGCATCTTGGGATATGCGAGCAATCTTGTATCAACAAAAAATATTTTATTTAATTTTTGCAACAATTTACCTTTTAATGTTTTAGTGAATAGATTTGATATAATAAGGCCTAAAACATTGATGAATCATTTGGCCAAATCCTAAGGTTTAATTTAGCATAGGAGTTTGACACATCTCAAGAGAATATTCTTGACACATTCTTCGAATCTTCCACTTTGGCTATTAGTAGTGGCAGTTACTGGATAGTAAATATTTTAAAATATTACATTGCTATGTTTAAAGAGCATCTCTTCATAGGTGGGTATCCAAGTGACAAGTGGCAGTGCATGTCTTATTACAAATTATTGTGGAGATATGGAGTTGTCATATTTGAGCGGTTTCATTGGATATTAGAAGAGGTACAATATTTATGAAGCATCTTTCATCCTATTTATTATTTTATGATGGACTCCTTATTTGGACGTTCTATTTGGAGAAATATGATTTTGCATTAATAATATATGTTTCTTTTCATTGGAGGAAATTGAGGTGGACTTGTGCAGCATCATGAAAACACTAAATGAAAAGAAAATGGAATTATTCATGGCATCATACTTTATAAATTGAAGATAGGAGTTGGAAGTTGAAGGACAAAGATTGGAGTGTAACTGTAGCACAAGTGTAAGATAAATTCCTTTTAGTTTCCTCTTGCTTATTTTCGGACTTGTATCAGACTTGAGGATATTTGGAATGCTAGTTGGGAAGCTATACATTTTATTGTTTCAGATTTGTATTGTATTTCCAATTTTAGAAATATATGAATAAAGTAGAAGCATAGTCTACAAGTTTTCATGTCTATTACTTTGAATTTTTGAGTTGCTAATGCGTTTAAACTCATTATGGATGTGAGAAATCAGATTTGAAGCAAAACATTCATGTGATTTGCATGTGTGTGATTCAAGAGAGTGATTTTATAATGAATCATTAATTTTATGTGATAAAATAATGTTATAAAATCCATGAGAATGTAATGAGAAATTATTCAACGAGAAGCACTAATATAGTTTATATGCTATTTATTTATAATAATGATTTGGTCTACAAAATTATCTTTAGGATCTACCATGTTAATGATTATTGGTATCTAGATTTTCACCAAAATCTGCATGTACTGGATTTTGGGAATGTCTGAAAACCTATATTTACTCTAATCATAAACAATTTTTGGTATCCACATACATGACATGTTATTTTAATAAAATTTTTTTTAGTGAAACCTATTTCTCCCATAACCACAACACTAGAAGAATTTTTGTTGGCCAACAGTGTGACACGAGTTTGGATTTGTACCCATACACCATTGAATTTTAAATAGTCATTTGTGATCCTACAAAAATATGTGACCAAATAATTTAACATATCCTTTAAGTGAATAACTAATTTGAGAATGGAATAATTCTCATTCTCGTTCATTCTAATCCCTCCTATATCATACCTTTTGATTTTATCATGAAAGCATTGAAATATCAAAAAAGAAGAAGCATGGAATGAAAGTAGAAATGTTTTCAGTTGAAGTTGTTGGGTTCAACTAAAAATGCACCTTGTAACACAATGTATTTGCTTTAGGCCATTTGCCTATCTAAAAAGTTGTATTCATGAAGGATTTGCATAAGAAAGCAAGTTGACATAATTAAAACATCACGTGGCTTTAAAAATTGTATCCTCCAAGCTCAAAGTCTTTTATCTTGCCAACTATGCTATGCATTTATCTCAACCATTTTATGTGCAAACTTCATCTTTATGAGACCATTTCAAGACTTTCTTGATAAACAAAATATAACACATGATTTTCATTTTTCAATTTTGAATGGTGAATTCACTAATGTAGATCCTTTGCATTTGGAAAACATTAAAGGTTGCAAGATTGATTTGATATTACTTGTATTAATGAATTCTAAAGACATGAATATTATCCTCTTTTCATTTTCACACAATATTTATCGAACAATCCTCATTATTTCTAATCCCTCGTAGATCGTAGCTTTTGATTTTATCATGAAAGCACCAAAATATTAAAAAAGAAGAAGAGTGAAATGAAAGTAAAAAGGTTTTTAGTTGAAGGTAAAGACATTGAAACACCCACCCAAGGCTTAAATTGAGAAGAATACATGAGCTACATGGGATGGAAGAGGACTAAGAGTATCCACCATCACTGATGATGAAATGAAATTTGTTGCATGTGTCCTAGGATATAAGTTATTTCAAGATAGCGGGATGAACATCATAACATACGGAGCAGTGGATACAACATATAAGATTGTAATGAAAGGAACTCAGCTGGATCTATTAGAACTTCTACTCAAGTAGCTATAAGAGAACCTAAAGACAATCAGGAATGCAAAATCAAATTCATGTAAGTTTGGTTCACTTATCGTGTGCATATTCTTTTACTTCCAAGAATCTTTTCCATCAATAGGAGATGTAAAATGGGATACAACAAGACCAGTCACCATACAGATCATTGAGTTTATAAAATCGCTGGGAGACAATTTTGAGTTAGTTATGGATGAGTACTTTACTGGATTCAAGGAGAGAATGCAGAAAAGAGTAAGGATCCTCGAGAAATTAATTGAGAAATTCAAGAATAATATATGTTTGATGGTAGACACAGACTTCACATACTTCAAACCTGCTGTACCAAGGACAACATGGATACAACCACTTGACTATGAAGTAAACATAGATCAAGCATCCAATGCAATTGATGCATTAATAAATGAGCCATTAGATAAAAAACAACCCAAGTTCATAACTTATGAAGAAGACAAAGATGGAATCAAAATTGGCTTGGTTGTAAATAAGATAGACAGGAAAAAGGATGAAATGGTCAAGAACTTCAAGAAAAGGTTGTCGGTTACAGAAGAAGAAACCAAACAAACAAAAGAAATTGAGGGACAGTCACCCGTCGGTGAAGATGAACATAAAAGTGACTCCAAGTCTACAAAGTAAGATACTCCATTACCTACACCAGCTAAGAAGCCTAGAACTACAACTGCTACAAGGACAAGAAGTCAAACAGCTAAGGACACAAGTCCTTCACCATTGAAGAAAGGTCAAGTAAGGACCTACAAGAGGAAACCTCCAACATAGAAAAGAGGGCCAACAAAAAGAAGAAAAATCATTAGAACTAAGGAGGACATTAAGGAGACAGAACATGATGAAGGTGTTCAAGAGGTAAAGAACAAGATACCTGAAACAGTTGATGAGGTATGTGCCTCAATTATCAAAACAGGTTCAGTAAATACTAGGAAGGTCAAGAAATAGTTAACATTGGATCCCTTGGATCAAAATAAGATTGATGAGGCAATCATCAAGATGATGTGCATATTCAAATACCTCCCAATACAAATGGTAGACAATATGCCCAAAGAACTTCAAGATAGAATATCGGCAAGATGGACGTTTTCCTTGCACTCTGAAAAGGAAATCAGGGAAAGAGCCCTAGTATCAATCATGCCTCCCGAATAAAAAATGGAGGAGATTAAAGAAATGATGAAAGTTCATTCCAAAAGGTTCTCACCAAAGATGAGATCCTACCAAGTTCTTAAAGGTCATCTACTGGATCCAGACATAAAGAGTGAATCCAAATGGAGGAAAATAATTGATATTCTGATGCAGGAGCATCCTGGGTGTAAGGGCAATCTTGCATCACCCAAAAATATGTGTTTTTCTATTCAATAAGGGCTATTTTGTACAAAGCTGCTATTTTTGGAAACTTACTATTTTTAGTAAG
>MU225529.1:931865-946590 GCA_018584345.1 Thuja plicata
GAATTTCATTGCCAGATCATCTGTATTGGCGAAGTTATTAAGGATTTACTGTTGAGATTTTAGGGTGCAAAATATTTGAGCTCAATTTTCAAGACCTTAGAGGCTCCGGATCGAGGTCAAACCCCTAGCTAACTGGCGCTTCGCAAGTTAGGCACTGTAGATCGCGATCTCCCCTTTCTGAAAAGTGGTTATAATAGCCAATCGGAGCTATGGTTCAAAAGTTATGGCTTCCGGAAGTTGGGCTACCTAATCTCATATTTTGTAAATATTTAAAGCCGACCCTTTTGTAATAAAAGTGAAAAATAATTAAATGCTAAGGGTAGTCGGCCTTAATGGCTAGATTTCTGGAACCTTCTCGAGCGGTGGAAATTGCCTATATAAAGAAGGCCCGTAGTGTTGTCTAGGGCAGTTCTGGGTAGATTTGGGTAATAATTCAAGGCTTTGTCCTACAGAATATTGTAAGGGGAATGCCCATGTGGCTCTGCATATTGTAATTCTAAAAGTTTGTAATTCCACATTTGTGGAGATAATAAGAAGCCCATTTTTCTGTTCTTGCAAATTGTTGTTGCTTCTCTGTTTCTGTTATGTGTTTGTGGCATTACGGGGAGTACCCTTCATCATATTCCTAAAAAGGATACAAGTCCCGAGCCACAAAGATATCTTACTGAGAATCAAGAGTCCAAGGATGATCAGGCTATTAAGAGCACTGAACCAATTATCATCACAGATGTAGAATTGGACAAAGAGGAAATGGACACCATAGGAAACAAGGATATAGATGTTGTAGATGAGACATGGCCAGACACTACTATGGACAACATTGTGGACAATACAATTATTGACATCACCGATGATCCAGCAGATGAAATTCAAAAAGATGAAGATGTCATTGTTGCCAAGGACTAGACCGAGGAACATGACACTACAATTGATGTTGCACAGGTGAACATACTGAGCAATATGCCAATATTTATGGAAGCCATCAACATACTCCAGGAAAAGGAGAATTCACCTACTAACGATGAAAGCATACCCAAAGACAAGGGTGATGCAGAACAAAAAGATACATCTGAAGAACAAAAAGACACATCTGAAGAACCAAAAGATGCTACTGATGAACAACAAGACAAATATACTAATTAGAAAAGTGAAGAAGAGAAACAAGCACAAGATGGAGAGAAGAAAGAGATAAGTGAAGAAGAGAAGAAATATGATACACTAGAGAATACAGAAGAAAAATCTGCAAAAACTCCGAAGGTTAATGAGGAGACGTATTCACCTTTAAACGACAGGTTGACACCGAGAAGAAGGAAAAAGAAAATACATCTACCAAGCCTTCATTGAGAACTTTAGAGAAGACAAATGAACTAGCACTAGTAGTTCAAAAATATGCATCCACACAAATCTCGAAGAAGAAGAAGAAGAAGAAAAAGAATAAGAATCCAGTTACTTTGGATGAAATTATTGAGATTCCAGTATGTGATCCTAGAACATTGGATCCAACTGAACTAACAAAGTATGCAAGAATTTGTGAGAGAAAAGCTATCCAAGATAAGCTTAGGAAGGCAAAAAAAGAAACAAAGGTACTAAAAAATACAAAAGACATACTACAACAGATAGTACCTGACACTACCATTGATCAAGATACTTCTATACTTGATCAATTGGCCATTCTCACAGAAGCTATCACATCTCAGAATGTAGATGCTGAAAAGGCAATTGAAGAATGAGCATAACAAAAATTCCAATTCAAACTAGCAGAGAAAATAAGCCAAGAAGTGGCAGAGAACAAGGTAAAGCTGTCTGAACTTGTAAGTACATTGGACCCCATTATTTCAAAAGCTATAACCTTAATACAAAATTTACACACTTTAGATCAACTCACTAAGGAGTATAGTGATAAGATAGCACACATTAATGATGATCTACAAGCAAGTGCACAAGGTCTCACTAATAGTGAAGATGAAATCAAATTCCACTATGAACAGCTAAAGAAAGCAAGAAAGCTGAGACAAGACATTAAAAATGCAGAATCAAATTTAAGAGATGAGGTAATTGAGCTCCAAGCTCTAATTTTACCCAATCTCACAATACTGCAGCAATACATGACTCTGGCAAGAACACTGATTGCCACCCCAGAAATGTTTGTCCTAGACAACATTTATGAAATGCATGCCAAATTGCATTAGAGCACATGGCTCTGGAACACATTAAAGAGAAATGGGAACAAATGATGGAAGAAATGACAAACTCTCATTCCCACATTCTGGAGAATCTGTAAGTTACACATTTTTGCCAAAATTTTGACAACTTGTAAGTTGTACGTCTTTGTCCTTAATATCAAAAAAGGGGGAAATGATATGTTCATATATGTTCAAAATATTAACATAATAAGGTGCAAAGGAGAATTAAAGAAAGGCAAGTATAAGTATACATGCACATATATACTATAATGCATATAGTTAGGGGGAGTCATATAAAGACAAGATATATACATGATGTACATACTAAACATTTTAGTATTCATGCACATATAAGTTTTTGATACTAATATCAAAGGGGGAGATTGAAGACATTATTTTTCCATTAGTATACAAAAGGAAAACAATTTTTGAACCTTCGGTAAACCTACACCGAAAGACAAACTTTCAGGAACACCGAAAGTATAGATATCAGAGATGACCGAATGTGTAAAGTTCAAGAGACACCAGACGAGACAAATCTCAAGCGAAACTGAAAGAGAAGAAATAGAGGAACCTGACAGAGAAAGGGAACCTGACAGATAGTTCAATCAAAGGAACACCGAAAGACAGGAAAATTGATTTCAGATAAAACCGAGCATCAGACACCGAAAGTCAATTACATCCCAAAAAAAGTGGATCTGACTTCCACGTTAGATAAAACATTCACATTCTCTTTATAGAGTTTTGTTTTGTTTTAAAACCAAATTACTTAAGGGAAAAGCAACATTATTGTAATTGTTTTAATCAGTCTAACTGATTGAAAACATGCAGACTAGGAGATCAAGGTAAGGTTGTAAACTTGTGATCATAGAGTTAATTTTATTTTACGTGAAACTTAATTAGGTCAATCTATGTTATAAATAGATGTTGTAATCATTCAATATGATAGAGGAGAGGATTAATGTAGCCAATGAGCACATCTATGGATCAGACTAAGAGTTTCAAGAACCAGAACAACAAAAGATGAAATTGGTTATCAAGAACCAAGAACAGATGCTACTGAGAAAACACAGGTATTATTCAATCACATTAGGTGATACATATATACATGTAATCTTGAATGGATTTGTAATCAGGAATAGTAGATTGCATACACTTAGGTCAATGAGTAATTTGCTTACATTCTAACAAGTGAAGCAAAAGTAAAAATCCTTTCAAGGAAGGTGGATTTAACAATCCTTTGTAAATCTCTTAACCGAGTGCACACTAAACAGTGTTGCTAAAGCTCTTAACAGAGTAGACTTTAACAGGTCTCCACATGATACTCCTAACAGGGTAGATCATCATAAGTGATCAAATTGTAAGCCTTAACCAACCCCTTCCAATCTACAGATAGTGAAGATTTTGTGGGTGCCATCCCCAATGCAGTTTTTACCTTCTTAAAGAGGTTTTCTGCGATATCATATCATATGCTATGAGTCAATTACTTTCATGAATGTTTCTATGAATGTTTATATGTTTTATTAATTTAAAGAATTTATATGTCTTACACAAAGATAATATAGAACAGATGATTGGATAAACAATTGATTACATAAAGGTTAAAGGATAAAAGAGATAAATTTTTTTAGAGGTACTGATTCACCCCTCCCCTCTCAGTACACACTTCCCATTATTTACAACTGTAATAAGGCCTAAAATATTTTATGAATCATTTGGCCAAATCCTAGGTTTAATTTAGTATAGGAGTTTGACACATGTCAAGAGAATATTCTTGACATATTCTTGGAATCTTCCACTTTGGCTATTACTAGTGGCAGTTACTGGATAGTAAATATTTTAAAATATTACATTGCTATGTTTAAAGAGCATCTCTTCATAGGTGGGTATCCAGGTGACAAGTGGAAGTGCATTTCTTTTTACAAATTATTGTGGAGATATGGAGCTGTCATATTTGAGCGATTTCATTGGATATTAGAAGAGGTACAATATTTATGAAGTATCTTTAATTCTATTTACTATTTTATGGTGGCCTCCTTATTTGGACATTCTATTTGGAGAAATATGATTTTGCATTAATAATATGTGTTTCTTTTCATTGGTGGAAATTGAGGTGGACTTGTGCAACATCATGACAACATTAAATGAAAAGAAAATGGAATTATTCATGACATCATACTTTATAAATTGAAGATAGGAATTGGAGGATATTGTTTGATATTTGGAGGTTGAAGGACAAAGATTGGAGTGTAACTGTAGCACAAGTGTGAGATAAATTCCTTTTAGTTTCCTCTTGCTTATTTTCGGACTTGTATCAGACTTGAGGATATTTGGAATGCCAGTTGGGAAGCTATACATTTTATTGTTTCATATTTGTATTGTACTTCCAAATTTAGAAATATATGAATAAAGTAGAAGCATAGTCTACAAGTTTTCATGTCTATTACTTTGAATTTTTGAGTTGCTAATGTGTTTAAACTCATTATGGATTTGAGAAATCAGATTTGAGGCAAAACATTCATGTGATTTGCATGTGTGTGATTGAAGAGAGTGATTTTATAATGCATCATTAATTTATGTGAGAAAACAATGTTATAAAATCTATGAGAATGCAATGAGAAATTATTAAATGAGCAACACTAATATAGATGCTATTTTATTTATAATAATGATTTGGTCTTCAAAATTATCTTTAGGATCTACCATGTTAATGATTTTTGGTATCTAGACTCT
Source organism: Thuja plicata (assembly GCA_018584345.1). NCBI lineage: Eukaryota > Viridiplantae > Streptophyta > Pinopsida > Cupressales > Cupressaceae > Thuja > Thuja plicata. Next base: position 936,782 of record MU225529.1, read on the forward strand.
CACCAAAATCTTCATGTACAAGATTTTGGGACTGTTTGCAAACCTATATTTAGTCTAATCTTAACCAATTTTTGGTATCCACATACGTGACATGTTGTTTTAATAAAAACCTTTTTAGTGAAACATATTTCTCCGATAACCACAACATTAGAAACATTTTTGTTGGCCAAAAGTGTGACATGAGTTTGGATTTGTACCCATACACCATTGAATTATAAATAAAGTCATTTATGATCCTACAAAAATATGTGACCAAAGAATTTAGCATATCCTTTAAGTGAATAACTAATTTGAGAATGGAATAATTCTCATTCTCGTTCATTCTAATCCCTCCTAGATCATAGCTTTTGATTTTATCATGAAAGCATTGAAATATCTAAAAAGGAGAAGCATGGAATGAAAGTAGAAATGTTTTCATTTGAAGGTGTTGGGTTCAACTAAAAATGCACCTTGTAACACTATATTTTCTTTAGGCCATTTGGCTATCTAAAAAGTTGTATTAATGAAGGATTTGCATAAGGAAGCAAGATGGCATAATTAAAACATCATGTGGCTTTAAAACTTGTAGCCTCCAAGCTCAAAGTCTTTTATTTGCCAACTATGCTATGCACTTATCCCAATCACTTTATGCCCAAACTTCATCTTTATGAGATCATTTCAAGAATTTCTTGATAAACAAAATATAACACAAAATTTTCATTTTTCAATTTTGAGTAGTAAATTCAAATATTCACTAATATATATCCTTTTACATTTGAGAAATATTAAAGATCGCAAAATTTATTTATTATCACTCGTAAATTCTAAAGATGTGAATATTATCCTCTTTTCATTTCCGCACAATATTTCTCGAACAGTCGCTTCTAACCGAACATTATCTTATCTATCAAACCTCGAGTTGAAAGAGATATTGGAAAAGAGAGATGAAACCATCTTGATTAAACAAACTAACAAGAAATTATTAAACTCGCACCATTATTACATACAAACAAACACTTTATCTTACAACCACACCTAATTAGAAAATTCTTTACAAGAGTGGAACATGAACCTAATAATAATACTAAACTATCACACAACACTCTCTTAGATAATATATTCAGCTGTGAGTCTCCATGAAGGGCGTACAAACAGTGGAGTTTTTCTGGGAACAGTTAATCCAAACTCTTCCGCCACATCGACCTCGCACTCCACAGTCCAGTCAAAGCAGTGAACGAGCTGAGCAAGTGCCAACTCAACAACAGAAAGACCCAAGGAAATACCAGGGCACCATCTTCTTCCTGTTCTGAACGGTAGCAAATCGAAGTTCTGACCTTTCACATCCTTACTACACCCCATAAACCGTTCGGGCATGAACAAATGAGCATCATTCCAAAAGTTTTCATCCCTTCCCATCACCCACACATTCACATACAGCCGTGTCTTTGGCGGAACAAAATATCCTCCGATGCTGCACCCTTCCATTGATTCGTGCGGAATGAGCAGAGGAAACGACGGATGAAGCCGAAAAGTTTCCTTCACCACGCATCGCAAGTAGTCGAACCCCATGACGTCACTCTCCTTTACTCGGCGGTCTTTGCCCACTGCTGTCTCTATCTCACTCTGTGCTCGAGCCAGCGTTGCAGGATTCCTCAACAATTCAGTCATTGCCCATTCTACTGTTGTTGACGATGTTTCGACTCCCGCACCTAACATGTCCTGCACAATTTTCCTTCTCCAGTTAATACACACTTCATGTGGTGACATTCGAAAGCTTATGCGTGAGATTTCTTAACTTACCAATATGATTGCTTTGATGTTGACCCGTGAGATTGTTTGGCCCTCCGACTCGGCCATGTCGAGCATCACGTCGACCATATCTTTAACGCGATCTCCTTCCTTGGGTTTCCCTTTTTCCAATCTACGATGAACGTGCTCGTCGATTACTTTCTCAGCAAATCTATCGAATATCTTGAAAACGGCCTGCATGCGACCACACATTCCTTGCAAATCAAGCCAGTCGAGAGAAGGAACAAAATCGCCAATGCAGAATGCACCGGATACGGCGAACAACTCGTTAATCATTTGTTTGAAGCCAAGCCCTCCACTCAATTCGTTGTCGGAGTACGTTCTGCTGGCAAACATTCTGCAGGTAATATTTTGTGTGAGAGAGGAGAGTCTCTTCTTCACATCCACACAATGCACTCCTCGCCCGCTTTCCTGCCAGATGGAGGCGACCATGGCAGACACTTCTTCCTCTCTCACGAATCTGAAAGATTCGATTCTTTTCACTGTGAGCAGCTCCACCGTCAAAAGCTTTCGAATGTGCCTCCAGTACGTCGTTCCATAGGGGCCAAACGCCACGTCTTTATGGTCATAGCATACGTATTTCCCGAATATGCAGTTTGGCCTGGTTGCAAACACCAAATCATGCGTTTTCAGGAAGTCTTTTGCCATTGCAGGAGAAGACACCACAACAGTGGGAACGGAGCCCAAACAGAGAAACATGATGGATCCGTATTTCCTTGCCAGTGTGGTAAGAGACTGATGAGGGAGATTTCCCAAGAGATGGAGATTTCCTATGAGAGGCCATGGACGTGGTCCAGGAGGCAACTTCAATTTGCTGCCATTGCTCTTTACCTTATACACAAAACAGTAGAAGAATAAGCAGACAATGCCAAGTCCAATGGCGATGGCCTCACTGAGGGACTCCATTGCTCTGAGAAAGGGAAAGCTGCGAATCTGCAATGAATGGGAACCCACAAACCAAACCTTTTAATGTTGTCCACAAGTTTTACTGCCTTGCACGACACAAAAGAAAACCATTTAGTGATAGCTAGCGTTCCATAAACAAACCAGAACCATAAAGCTAAACAGATGTGAGAATGTCAGAAAAGATTTTTAATAATTACAAATTATATATGATAATAATAATCAATTCATACCTGATCTCCTCAGATTTCCTACTGTTTAGAAAATAGGAAAAAGTATTCTCACCATTGTCGATGAAGAATCTTATAGTGGTCCGGTTGTCGACATTCAGGTACAAACGTTTTCAAAATGAAGGAGAAGATCATTATTTACTATTAAAAATTTATATATGTATTATAACAGTTCATTTATGAATTTAAAATTTAATAAGAGAGTCTTATAATAGAGCAGATAGAGTTCATTAGGAATGATAGTTGGGCATAATTAATTCAATAATGGAACATAAAAAGTGTCATGTCAATACTTATTATAAAAAAGATTCTATTAAATTTGAAAAAGTGATCAATTATGTAATGCCACATCAACACAACAATAAATATGACTTAGTTCACACTTATGGATCTTATTTCTTTTTAGAACCATTTTTGACACCTTCGCCAAAGAGGCATCTCATGTGACATCATATTGACCATGTGGACTTGAAACAAAATTTTTTAAGTGAGGGACCTGACAAATAAGAAACTAGTTTGAAATATTGAAACATATTTTAGGGGCGTGAAGTTAGTTTGTTCCACTATAAGACCCTCTCCCCTAGTGATAAGAATAGAGAATCTTGGATTATAAAATTTATTATCTATTGATTTGGATTAATATATACATTTATCATACGAATTAAAAATATATTTAATATCATCACTGTTAATATTATTTTTTATTCTATTTTTTCAACTAGTAACAACACATAGGTGCAAACAAAATATAAATATTTATATGCTACATCATTTAACAATATATTTATATTATATTACTAAATTTTGCAAATATCAGGAGTGATTAATCAAGAGGTTTTTTTATGATTTTATAAGAAAGAAGGAATATTGAAGTTAATATAATTTATTAACATCAATGATTATATCCAAACACATTCGAGAGTGATATTTGAAATGTTGATCATAACAAATTTATATCTTTCTTAAACGACATATTTTTCAAACAAAAGTTGCTTTAGATAAACTATTTCAAAATATTACATAAAAACACAATACTTCAACAATTAAGAAAATAAGAGTTCTCTAATTTTGTTTCTATATCCACATTTCCGCATGTGTAATTTGAAATGAAAAAGAAGCTTGATAAATTATAGTAGTATTGCATCTTATATATGATAAAATAGAATAATGAAAAACAAAGAGAAGATTTTTATTTTTTCGTAATATTTTCAAGGAGTTTCCCAAATTCTTTAAATCTTTCTCTACAAGGTGCATATTATATGTTCGAGTACTACATTATCAATGAAATTAATTAAATCCATCTTCATGACATCACTCTCTATTATATTGTAATCTTTGTGCATTGCATAGTCCTTCTCTTACTACACTCGTGCCAACATTACAAAATTCTTATGCAACTCACTCATTGCCCACTCTAACAATGTCACCAATGTTTCCATTTCCCCATTTAACATATCCTACACATAGATAATAGATCTCTCAAACTATAAACCCATTACCTCTGGATATAGTCAAAATCAAAATAGTATAAAGTAATTTATAATCATATATGTTAAATATAAGACACTCTTTATTGATAGACTTACCAATATCATGGGTTTTATGTGGGTTCATGTGATTGTTTGGCCCTCTCTCTTAGCCATGTCGAGTATCAGATTTATCAAATATTTAATGTGATACTTTTTCTAATTTCCATTATCTAATATATGCTTCTCGATTATTTTTTCAAAAAATCCATCAAATATTTTCTGAACAAATTTCATGCCACAACAAATTCCTTTCAAGTCAAGCTAGTCGAGAGAAGATATAAGACCAACAATAGAAAATGCACCTACTATAGTGAATATATAAATCATTTGCTTCAAGTCATACCCTCTATTCAAGTAATTTTTTGGAGTACATCCTACTGTCAAACATTCTAAAAGTAACATTTTGTGTGAGGTAGCAGAGTCTCTTCCTCAAATCCACACATTTTTCTCAGTGCCCTCTTTCCTTCTAGATGGAAGAGATCATGACAGATATTTTTTCCTCTTTCAAAAATCTAAAAGACTCAGTTCTCTTCACTATGAGAAGCTCCACTATCAAAAAATTCTCATTTGCTTCTAGTATGCTCCACAAGGGCTAAAAACCCATGTCTTCACAGTCGTAGGTTACATATTTTTTGAATACACAATTTGGTCGAATTGTAAAAACCAAATCATGAGTTTTGAGGAGTTCATTCACCATGGCAAGAGAAGACACTGAAATGGTGGGGTTGGAGCCCATACGAAGAAATAAAATGGATCCATATTTTTTTTCTAGCATAGTAAGAGAGTGACGAGGAAGGTTTATTAGAACTATTGCTTCCCCACTACATAAGATATTTTATAGTTCTTGTTCTTGACATGAGATTAAAAAAAAGTTTTTTTAGTTTTTAGTTTTCTACAAGAGCTAAAAATATAATTCTTTTAAATATGGTAATTGATGCAACATTATAAGGGAATAGATATTATTTGCAAGAGCTAAATTATGAGATCTAAAAATAGGATGAAGTTGTTGATTGTAGTTATGTATGAACATACACTCACCTCTTCTATTCTTTGTTGGCATTCAATACATCAAAGAACTATATATATATATAGAGGTAGAATGTAATTAATTATTTGTCTCTTCTCATTAGATCAATTGACCCTTGATCAAGAAGTGTTTTGTAAGCTCATTTGACTGAATAGAAAGCTTTACTTTCTGTTGAACAATTCTATTGTTAATTTTAACATGTGTTAAACATTTGTCAGCTTATGATTGTCAAAGATCATATTTAAATCAAGTTTAGAAGACAACAACAAGGTAGATAAAAATGATTCCATGAAAATACAGATCTACGTATTAGTTGGTGGAGATTAGTATTTCAATAAATGTTAATTATTTGATTTCCAGCGAATATTCTTTGTATTGGGTGGAAAAACATAAGACATCTTTATAAACCGGTTTATGCATTTTGTTTAAAGGTAGTTGGAATTCACTGATGTTAACGTTTTTTATTCATAATCTTAGTTATATAGAATAGATTTGAAATAGGAAAAAAGGTTTATGATAATATATCGAGTTGGTTGCAAGAATGACATCTTTTGACATAAGGAGAAATTCATCAAATTGAAATGATAGGCTAGTGTTTATTTGTAACTGATCTAATTGTTAAAGCAAAGACCAATTTCACTTAAAAGATTGATCGAACAGTGTGGAGAGAGGCGGGTTGATAAAAATTTAAAAACATGAGGAGAACGTTTGTTGATGCTGATTGTAGATGAGATTTTGATTGTTGAATCAGTGTCAGTAAGGGTTTGGATATTCAGAATGTCTATATCTATTCAATAATGGTATTCTTGTTATGTCTATTTTTTCTGAGTAGTTCATGATAATTTAAATAAGGATGTTTATATCAATATAAAGAGGGTTTGATTACATGATAATAGAAGAGAAACAAATAATGATTTGAATGGAATGTTCTTTGCATCTATTGATCGAATGAAGGTTTTATGCTTGAACATTAATAGTAATTAGGTTTTGGTTTTTATTTGATCAGTGAGGGTTCCTATCATGACTATTTTTCAGAATTATTTGTCATAACCTAAATGTAGTGTTTTTGTTAGAACAGAGGAAGTTTTGAATACATGACAATCATGTTTGTGCTTAAGTGTCTCTAATGCAGTTAAAGTTTATGTAGATGTCTTTGATGAATAGGTTGCTGCATAGATTAAAATATGGCAGATATATTGCTGAGAAGTAAACTTATCGTGATAAGTTGGAGGCTGCGATAAAATACATAAATTTATCGCGAAGTAAATAATGTAGATAAGTTTCAAACTTATCAATGAAAAAACATGAACTTATCGCCAAAATATCGGTGATATTTCGCCAAAATATCTGCCACAGTTTGCTAATAGGGAATGACGGCCCCAAAAATAGTTATTTTACATTTTCTTGTTTGCAAATTGGTGTCTGGGAGAGGAAAAAATGGTTTGAAGGGGGAAAAATGTGATTTGCAGCATTTTAGACCAATTTGCAAAAAAATGCATTTCAAATTAAACTTGAGAAATTTTTTAAGTTCCCGATATTTTTGCTGATAAGTTGCCGATTTATCTCCGATATTTTACCGATATATTTTTTTTCCCTTGGCAATAAGTTGCCGATAATGATATTTTGAACTTTGGGTTGCTGAGAAGTCTATAGAATGGAGCAGAGTAGTGGATGAAAGTTTCTTAGAAAATTGACCAGTGTGATAAGAATCTCCGAGATGTTGTTATATGTCAAATGCAGTGTATGGAAATAGAGTGTCCCTTTGTATTGAAATTTTTCTTTTTGTTAAATGATGAGGAAGTGGGTGCTTTTGTAAGTCACTATGTGAGGCAAATTTTTTTCTAGTGAGGCAGTTGGGCTATGTAAGGCATTACCTTGGCTAGTGAGGCCTTAATGTATTCTATGTGAGGCACCATTTTTGCTAAACTAGAGGCATAATAAAAAGGATTGATAAAGTGATTTTTTACCCTTATGGGTTTTCCACTATAAAACATTGTGTCAAGTGATGTATGTATGTACCTATGCTTTGGCTTATGCTATGTTATTTATTTTGTCTTATAATTTTCTACAAGTATATCTTATGTTGAAAAAAAGGTCATTTGTTGAGCCAATATCTCTTTATTAAATTTTAATAGATCACTGATTCACCGCCCCTCTCAGTGTTCTTTGTATTCCAACAATCCCATGCTACAATCGTGGCAACATTACAAAATTCTTATGCAACTCACTCATTGCCCACTCTAAAAATATCATCAATGTTTCCATTCCCCCATTTAACATATCCTACTCATAGATAATAGATCTCTCAAACTATAAACCCATTTCCTCTTGATATAGTCAGAATCAAAATAGTATAAATTAATCTATAATCATATATGTTAAAGATAAGACACTCTTTATTGTTAGACTTACCAATATCATGGGTTTGTTGTGGGTTCATGTGATTGTTTGGCCCTCCGTCTTAGCCATGTCAAGTATTAGATCTATCAAATATTTAATGTGATCATTTTTTTAATTTCCATTATCTAATATATTCTTATCGATTAATTTTTCAATAAATCCATCAAATATTTTGTGAACAAATTTCATGCCACGGAAAAATCCTTTCAAGTCAAGCTAGTTGAGAAAATAAATAAGATCACCAATAGAAAATGAACCTACTCCAGTGAATATCTCCTCAACCATTTGCTTCAAGTCATACCCTCTATTCAAGTAATTTTTGGAGTACATCCTACTGGAAAAAATTCTAAAAGTAACAATTTGTATGAGGTAGGAGAGTCCCTTCCTCAAATTTACACATTGTGCTCAGTGCCTGTTTTCTTTCTATATGGAGGAGATCATGACAGACATATTTTCCTCTCTCACAAATCTAAAAGACTCAGTTTTCTTCACTATGAGAAGCTCCATTGTCAAAAATTTTATCATTTGCCTCTAGTATGGTCCACAAGGGCTAAACACCCATGTCTTCACAGTCATAGGTTTCATAATTTTTGAATACACAATTTGGTCTACCTGTAAAAAGCAAATCATGAGTTTTGAGGAGTTCATTTACCATGGCAAGAGAAGACACCACAATGGTGGAGTCGGAGCCCATACAGAGAAATAAAATGGATCCATATTTTTTTCTAGCATGGTAAGAGACTGATGAGGAAGGTTTATTAGAACTATTATTTCCCCACTACATGAGATATTTTATATTTTCAGTTCTTGGCATGAGATTAAAATAAGATTTTTTAGTTTGTGGTTTTCTACAAGAGCTAAAAATATAATTATTTTAAATATGGTAATTTATGCAACATTATAAGGGAAGAGCTATTATTTTCAAGAGCTAAATTATCAGATCTAAAAATAGGATGAAGTTGTTGACTATAGTTATCCATGAATATGCACTCACCTCTTCTATTTTTTGTTGGCATTCAATACATCAAAGACCTCTCTATATAGATGTAGAATGCAATTAATTATTTGTCTCTTCTCTTTAGATCAATTGACCCTTGATCATGTGATCAAGAAGTGTTTTGTAATCTCATTTGACTAAATAGAAAGCTTTACTTTCTATTGAGCAATTCTAGTGTTAATCTTATTTTATTTATTTTCCAACATATGAGCCGTGTTGATCATATTTGGTGGGTTAAATTGCTAAAGGGTAGAGTATTGATGATGCACTATGAAGTTATGTTTATGGAATCTACCAAAGGTGAAGAGGTTGTAAAAATTAAGGATCCATCTCTATGCAACACTTTCTAATGAAACAAGGTGAAATTGTGTAGGTTTGAAGCTGCCAATCACTATCAAAGTGAAATAGATGCCAACAAGTCAATGATTTGGATCTTGGTTCCTATTTATTTAAGAGAATAAAGAGTTTTGTTGGATAAGAAAGATCCACAACAAACAAAGTTTAAAATCTCTCAAAGGAGATCGACGGAGATATCAATTTGTTTTGTGATATTACTCAATAAGTGAAGTTGTCCAAATTGAATGGGAAAAGTAATTTCATTGATAATGAAGTCAATCTTGTTGTCAATATAGATGAAACTGCAAAAGAGGTGAAGCTATCCAAGTTGAAAGGACCAAGAAAATCCTAATATCAATGCAGATGTCGCCTCCACAAAGGGTGAAATTGACTCTCAAAGGAAGGATATCAAAGATTCCAAAAGGAATAAGTTTGCCAAAGTTTAAAAACATCTCTAGAAAAGGTGAAACCAAGTTTCATAGGGGGTAAGTGCACAAGGATAGGGGACCAAAAAGGGGGTATAAGATGCCACTTTTTTTTTTTTTTTTTTTTCTGAAATCAGCAAACTCTGAACTTCAATGAGAAATTGAGGATAGTTA
>MU225529.1:955366-966771 GCA_018584345.1 Thuja plicata
TGCTCATCCCTAAAGTTTCCCTTCCTTCCCAAAACCCCATTGCGAATGTGGGGGGGAGAATAAGAGTTGATGTTTGGAGAGATCTTCTCTAATCTCAGTGAATCAAAAGGATTACTCAGAGGAATCTCCACTCTCTCCACAAAATGTGATCTTACCTTCTTCTTGCTTTTTACCTCTTGCCATTCATATTCTCTCAACCTAGCAACCCCGGGATCCGCCTGGGCCACTGAAAAACCCCCTCTCCCCAAGGCAGAATGAGGATCATTGGATTGCTTAGCCGGTTCAGCTTTGGGTTTTAGGGCCCCCACAATCCCGGGGTTTCTTGAATTCTGCAGTGCATAATTCATTGTGGCAAAATGAATCAACTGGCTATCTAAATCCATTACAGTGAAGACTTTTGGAAGCTGAGTAGTAGTGCATTTCTCAGATTTCTTGTCCGTGCAAACCCTAGATCCCAGGGTAGGCTTATTTACCAAGGGAAAAGTCTCTTTTGAATCTCTGCTTTCATCCAAGATTTTTTGTTTTTGCTTGGCGATAAAAGCTTTAAGATGATCATAGTTAGGGCTTGGGGAACTCACATTATTTTGATGAAAATCCACAGTTCGGTGTCCATATAAACAACACTTAAAATAGTAGCCAAAATAACCAGTATCACTGGTATCCTCTTTCGAAGCCTTGCTCTGTTCATAAAACCCGGTGTTAGTATACCTTAATTTTTTGAAGACGGTTTTTCGCGGTTTAAATCTTGGTTTCGCTATCTGCCAAAATTCGCCTATTTTCGCATCCATTTTTGTAAATCTCTTAGATTTTTGAATGACTGTAAAGTTCACCCTTAATTATCATGAAGAATTCACTGTTGTAGAAAGCCCAGATCGCTACCACCTTGGATGAATTTCTCATGTAAAATCAGACCCAATATGAGTAATTCACAGGCCTAAAAGTAGAAGGTAAACCAACTGCTCCTACTGCCTAATTCACAGGCCCCAAAAAGGGTAATTTGCTGCCACAAGTCAGAGTAATTTTGCCCAATTTGTTCGGTGATATTAATCTCTATATTTCTTCCCTTATATCTTGTGACTTTCTATTCTTCTATGTACAGGCGTCGCTGCTGGGCGAAAATCCCCTGAATATCAATTTATCAATTGCATGAGTTTTGATTATTAATTTGCAATATGAAAATCCAACTTCACTGCTCTGTGTATCAGCACGATCTGGAAGTGATGTTGTTGTAGGATCTCCTTCTAATTCACTGTGTATGAGTTCGCTGGAATGATCTCTGTGTAGACTTCGAACAACAATGCGATGTATAGTAATGTTTCAGTATACTATTATTTAATTGATATTATGACATATTAATTAAACAAAAATGACTAAATTGTCATTTAAATAAAAAAGGAATTAAATTAATTATAAAAACATAAATGTGCATTCAAAATCAATTAATTTATTAAAAATGCATTTGACATCATCAAATTCAGTTGACTGATTATCAAAATGGAAAAAATCCAGTTCCACTCAGTTAACTTATTCTCCACTGATTATCAAAATGGAAACAATCCAGTTCCACTCAGTTAACCGATTCTCCACTGTTTATCATTTTGGAAACATTTCAGTTAACTGTAAACTGATTTTGGAAGTTTCCAAAATAACTAATCAGTCAGTTCAGTCAACTGACTCTCTCAACCAATTGAATCACTTGCACATGGATTGTGCTTCTTCAATCAAATATGAGCCACTCTTTTTGTTCGATCTAGACTGTCGATTCGAGAGAGATTTCTATAAAAGAGAAACTCTTTTCCTTCACAAAAGATCCTAATTTTCTGATTAAAGTTATTATACTGCATTTGCGTCTTAACTTTTTTTGCATTCTTAGCATAGCTTTTATTGTTGTTTACTTTTATGTTAATCATGCAAATCTAATCTTAGAGCATATTTCAATTGGTGTTTTAAAATCAATCTTACACAATTTAATTGGTGCTCTAAAACTGGATCTTAATTAGCTTTTGATTAATTGCATCTGCATAACTATCTTAGATCATTTAGCATATTTTTTAAATCCTTCGTTTAGGTTAGTGTGTAGTCACTGAGCTTGCAATGATCTGAGAGAAAGCTTATACTACTGCCTTCTAGAAGACAACATGTCGACTCTTTCAGACATGTAGGATGAATGAATCCATATTCATTCCTGTATGCAACTAAAGAACAATGACCATGTTGAAGTGTTCTGCTAAATCAGAGGCCCACATTTAGCTAGCACAAGTGTATGTTAAGGGGTCTTATGACACATTAATATACCCTAGGACCCCTTGAAAATCCTTATGACCCTTAAGATGTAGAGAGAGGCGTCTTAAGGGGTTGTAATGGGTCCTCACCTTCTCTCTCTCTAAAGCGTCCTATGACTATTAATGTGTTCTAAGGGGTTATAATGGGTCCTAATATGCTATAATGGGTCTTAATGGGTCCTAAGGGATCGTAATCGGTCCTAAGGGTTCCTAGGACCACTTATAACCCATTAGAACCCCTTAAGAAATATTAGGACACATTAGAGCCCATTAGTGCGTCCTACAATGATTAATGAATTTGAAGGGGTCCTAAGAAGTCCTACTATGTCATAAGAGATCCTAATGGGTCCTAATGTGTGCTAAGGGGTTGTAATGGTTCCTAAAGGATTGTAGGACCACTTAGGACCCATTATTACCCCTTATGATATATTAGAACCACTTAGAACTCTAAAGAGTGTCCTATGATGATTAATGCTCCATCTCTCTCTCTCTCTCTCTCTCATGGGTCCTATGACTTCTAATGTGTTCTAAGGGGTCCTAATGAGTCCTAATGTGTCCTAATGGGTCGTAATGGGTCCTTTGAGTTCCTAGGACCACTTAGAACCCATTAAAACCCCTTATGAGACACTAGTACACATTAGATCCCATTAGTGTGTCCTACGATGATTACTGTGTTCTAAGAGGTCTTAAGAGGCCCTAATGTGTCCTAAGGGGTCGTAATGGGTCCTAAGGGAACCTAGGACCTCTCTCTCTCTCATGGGTCATATGACTATTAATGTGTTCTAAGGGGTCCTAATGAGTTCTCATGTGTCCTAATGGGGCTTAAGTGGTCGTAATGGGTTCTAAGGGTTCCTAGGACCACTTAGAACCCATTAATACCCCTTATGAGACACTAGTACACATTAGAGCCCATTAGTGTGTCCTACAATGATTACTGTGTTCTAAGGGGTCTTAAGAGGCCCTAATGTGTCCTAAGGGGTCGTAATGGGTCCTAAGGGGACCTAGTGCCACTTAGGACCCAATATGATACATTACAACCACTAAGACCCCTAAAGAGTGTCCTTAACCAAGTCGAGGGCTTAAGATTATAATCAATAGTCCATTGAGAATCATGTTCAAGACAATGTGCTGATTCCTGAAATTTGGCTGAGTCTGAAATTTCCTAAAAACCCTCAAAATCTTGAATCTTTATCTTAACTCCTATGAAGCTGAAACCACTCTCAAACATCCTGAAAGTATATACATAAAATGTAACTTAAGTATAAGAAAGGAAGAGTATGTAATTCTTATACTTAAACGTTACATTTTATGTATTGGCCTAGAGCTAAAATTTGTTTGGCAGGGCCTGTTGGGCTTTCTTCCTCCCTCCCGTAAGCATTTAAATCATAATGTTACATAGGACATACGCCCTATAGGGTGCACGTGCTATTGGCTTTGATTGCCCAAGCCTTAGGCTCAGGCAATCAAAGCCATAGCACGTGCGCGCTATAGGGCGTACGCCCTATGGCTTTTGGAGGACCAAAATTTTTTTTGGCACCTTTTTGGTCCCCCATCTTCGTGCATATACCCTAGGAGGAGATACAAGTCAAAGGCATTAGCAGTCCATCAAGAGGAATTGAGGGTTTATATAACCTATTGATTTAATAAAAAAAAATCTAAATAAAGTGGAGATCATATGAATCAAAAGAAAGGTTGATGAGATGTGAAGATTATTGTCTTTAAAGACAAATTTATTCTTTCCAATTTTTAGTCACGTAGGAAGATTACAAATCAGAACAAGTTGATTTGCATGAAGACAAATCAAAGTCTTACAAAAGGATTGAAGGTGCTAGAAGATAAGAAGTTTCTATCCAAATAGAATTTTCTACATGATGTAATGTAGTAGGAGAAAATCTTGTTAAAGTCAAAAGAAAATAGCAAATTTATTGTGTTACAGTAATCCAATATCAGTTGAAACTAAGAGTGCAAATTTTGGAACTATAATTTACTTGTGACATGAGATATTCTGCAGTTTTGGTTCTTTGCATGAGATAAAAACAATATTTTGTAATTTGAAGTTTTCTTCATGAGTTAAAAATATAATTTTTAAAATATTGTAATGTCTCTTACATGTTGGATAAGAAGAACTATTATTTACAAGAGGTAAATTATGAGCTCTAAAATAGAATGAAGTTGTTTACTGTGATTGTGCATGAATATACGCCCATCTTTTTTATTTTTTTACTGGCATTCAATATGTAAAAAGACCTCTATATAAAGAAGTAAAATGTAATTCATTATTAATTTTTGTTCATTAGATCAATTGAACCTTGATCATGTGGTCAATAAGTATTTTGTAAGCTCATGTGACTTAATATAAAGCCTTATCTACTATCAGGAATTATTGTGTTTATTTTATTCTTTATTCTTTCCCAAGAGTGGATACATTCTATGAGAGGCCGTAGTCCTGGAGGCAGTTTCAATTCGCTATTATTTGTCGTCAGCTTATACAAAAAGTAGTAAAGGAGAAAAATTATCCTGAATCCTATGGTAATAGTCACATTAAGTAAACAATCCATGCTAGGAGAAAAGAGAAATTGGGAAGCATGCAATGATAGAAACAAATAAACCCTTTCAATATTGTTCACATGGTTTACCACTATAGGTGAGTTAATTCTAACCACAACGCAAACAAACGAAGTTAACACCACAAATAAATGACCAAATTTCTAGCTGCAGCCCAAGACTTGAGATGACGATATTTGAGAAAATCTACATTTAATAATATTTTTATTTACGTTATTACCTTTTTGAAAATCTACCTTTTTAGGACTGGCTAGAGGGATGTTGGCAATGATTGTGTGTAAACTCATCTCAGACCTCCCAAGCGCTTTTAATGAATTATTTTTCCATATCGTGTAATCATTGCATTAATTGGACCATGAACATAGACCTGGATTGAATTGGAAGCATGCCTGGGGTCTTCTAAGAAAATCAATAAAATAAATTTAATACAAATGTAGAAACCTGTGACTCAGATATTCATTATAACAAAAATCATATTTTGTATCCCCAAGAAAACATATCCAAAAGCACTCTTTATGGGATTGTGAAACCTAAAATGTAAATCATTTATAAGTGCTAAAAATAATTAATAGCCCGTGTAGTAGTTGCTTGACAAGAAATGGATAGAGTTTGAAGAAAAAAAAAACCTCTCCATAGTTGCCACTTCAATCTATTCACAATAGATAAAGACAAATACATAGAGAACAAAATATTTTAGGGCTAGACCAAACAAAATATAAAATAAAATAAGGGGCTTGCTGAAAACATTTATAGCAATAGTTTATATTTATCATTACCAACTGCACTATTGAATACATAAAAACATCCAACTAGTAAATCAACAAGTTGAAGAGAATGTTTCCTTGTGATATTGCTAGTAGGATTCAACTGTGTACTTTCCAAGTCAACTTCATTGATCCATGTTTCATGAGTAGTGACTCACAAGAACTCGTCTCTCAGGAGAATGAATGGAACACTTGTCACTCAATGCATGTTGATGATGCCAACACTAGTGAAGCATCGAGCCATTCCAGTATGGCTCCAACTCAAGAACACTTAACCATGGAGTTTCCTCCAAGGTTAAGCCCACTTAGCTTGCTACACCATTTGCAAAACCTTTAGCAAGTATTGTACCTTATGAACCATTCATTATAGAGCCCCTTTAGCTCATCAATTAATAGGTAGTAGGTATTTTTCATAGCGAGTCAAATAGTGATATTGCCATCAGGATTCAACTATGTAGTTTTTGAGTCAAACTCATTAACCTATTTTTCATGAGTAGTGGTTCATGAGAACCCATCTCTCATGAGAATGAATGGAACACTTAGCACTCATTGCCTCCTTTGTAATTTTCCTATATACTACCATCTACAGACACATCGCAAGCTAAGGAAATTTTCAAAATCTGAAATAATATGCACAACCAAAGTAACAATAACATTTTATGCACCCACATTTCATTTAAATTTTATTGTATTATTTTTTACCTTGTTACCATTAGCTCATTTGTTTCACCAAATTTGACAAATCAAAAGGTTTTTTTACCTTAAAAAAAAGTGTACAATCCAATAAAAAATTTAGGTTTCCCTTAACATTTTTGAAAAAATTAATATTAAAAATGACATTTAACATTTCAAAAAGAAAAATTATCAATACAAATAAATAGTAGAAAGTTGATATGAAAATATTAGTGTCTGCTGCGAGGACTAACAAACTCTATTACTTACTAAGAACACACCTTCTAGCTTATAAACCTAACAAAGACAACCATCGCCGAATGCTTGCTTAACTAGGATAATCAGTCGCTAGCCTCCATTTAGGGCAGGCAAATAGAGAATTTTTTCTGGGAACAGTTATTCCAGACTGTTCAGCGATATCTACCTCGCCCTCCACAGTCCAATCAAAGCAATGAATCAGATGAGCCAGTGCGAGCTCACTAATAGAAATACCCATGGTAATCGCAGGGCATCCTCTTCTTCCTGTTCCGAACGGCAGCAAATCGAAGTCCTACCTCTCACATCCTTATTACATCCCATAAACCGCTCTGGCTTAAACTGGTGAGCATCTTTCCAAACGTTTTCATCCCTTCCAATCGCCCACACATTCACATACAGTCTCGTCTTTGGTGGAATGAAATATCCTCCCACGCTGCACCCTTCCATCGACTCGTGCGGAATGAGCAGAGGAACCGGCGGATGAAGTCGAAATGTTTCTTTCACAACACATCGCAAGTAATCGAGTTTCATGACGTCACTCTACTTTATTCTGCGATTTCTGCCCACTACACATTCCATCTCTTGCTGCGCTCGTGCCAGCGTTGCAGGATTCCTCAGCAGCTCACTCATTGCCCACTCTATCAATGTCACCGATGTTTCTGTTCCTCCGTTTAACATATCCTGCACCCACATAATATATTTCTTGAAGCCTCTATACATTTCTTCCGCTGATAGTCAAAATGAAAATAGTTTAAACAATTTGTAATCAGATTTCCTAAAGCCAAGACGGCCTGGATTCTAAGACTTACCAAGATCATGGCCTTGATGTGGATTCGTGAGATTGTCTGGCCCTCCGTCTTGGCCATATCGAGCATCACGTCTACCAAATCTTTAACTTGGTCCTTTTGCCCTTTTCCATTATCCAACATATGCTCGTCGATTACTTTTTCTACAAATCCGTCGAATATTTTGTGAACACCCTGCATGCGTCTACGAATTCCTTGCAAGTCGAGGCAGTCGAGAGAAGGAATGAAATCGCCAATGCAAAACGCACCGGCCACAACAAACATCTCTTCAACCATTTGTTTGAAGCCAAGCCCTCCACCCAATTCGTTGTCTGAGTACGTTCTGCTGGCAAACATTCTGCAGGTAATATTTTTTGTGAGGGAGGAGAGTCTCTTCTTCACATCCACACACTGCGCTCCGTCTCCGCTTTCCTGCCAGATGGAGGCGATCATGGCAGACACTTCTTCCTCTCTCACGAATCTGAAACACTCGATTCTCTTCACTGTGAGCAGCTCCACCGTCAATAGCTTTCTCATCTGCCTCCAGTAAGATCCATACGGGCTAAACGACACGTCTTTATGGTCATAGCATATGTATTTTCCGAACGCGCAGTTTGGTCTGCTTGCAAACACCAAATCGTGAGTTTTGAGGAATTGTTCAGCCATGGCAGGAGAAGAGACGACAACGGTGGGGACGGAGCCCAGGCGGAGAAACATAATTGATCCGTATTTCTTTGCCAGAGTCGCAAGAGAGTGATGAGGAAGGTTTCCCAAGAGATGGAGACTTCCGATGAGTGGCCATGGTTGTGGTCCAGGAGGCAACTTCAATTTGCGGCCATTTCTCCTAAGCTTATAGATGACGCAGAAGATTGCAAATCCTATGGCGACCGCTTCAATCAGTAACCAAGCCATGCTGGGAGAAAAGGAAAACCAGGAAGCCTTTAATGAATGGAAACCCACAAACAAACCCGTTCAATATCGTCCACATGGTTTACCACTGCAGGTCAGTTAACTCTAATCACAACGCAAACAAAGTAAGTTAAACCCACACATAAATGGCCAAATAGGGTAAGTTAAGGTCGAGGGCCGGCATGAAGAGTTTGTAATGGCCGGTAATGATCGTTCCTTGGAGCGAAGCATCCACTACCAGAAACGATCCACCATATGCTCCAAATTCAGGATTTTTAAAAAATTAGTGATGTTAGCGATTGCGTTAGCTAGACAGCAAAAATGAAAAAATAAATAGATATGAGAATGAAAGAAATGGTGTTTGTAATTAAAGAATAACATATATAATATTAATTATTGTTTTAGATTCAGATTTTTTCAATGCACCTTATCTCATCTGTTTTTGTAATTAGCTGATAGGCTTTCTCTGTGAGGTCGCTAGTGTCTGTACATATAGAAAACTTGTCTCACACCTAAAACCGCCAATCCTCTGTATTGAGCTGTGACAGTTGAAAGTGGTCTTCCTGCTCAGAATGTTTGTAGAGAGTTTGGTTTTAGTGCTTCGGTCTCATTTAAAACATTCTTGCTTTACTAGGGTTTTATACATTTTCCCTGCGACAGTTGCGTGCAATCTTGGGAAAAAATTCATCATATCTTTGATCTTATCATTATTGAATTGCTTGCAAACCCGTCTTCAGGTTGTTATGATTGTAACTAGCCATTGGTAAGTCATTTGTGGGAATAAATGACAAACTGTTAAATACGAGCTATAATCATATGCTCTTTCATCACTGACATTGACGAGGGTGGATCTTTTAAACTTGGGCGAAGGGGCATCACAGTTTTACAACCCTGATTCAACATACAGAATTCTGGAAACGGCTATGCAGCCAACAAATGGTCCCTGATTTGACCATTTGTTAGCATTTATTAATTAATTTAAACATTAAAAACAACTGTTGCATGGTTTGTAAATTAATTAATAAATGCTAACAAATGGTCAATTCAGGGACCATTTGTCCGTTGTATAGCCGTTTCCCAAAATTCCACCTCACCAGCCTCACTACGCATCTACTCTCCCTAACAGAATTCTTGCTTCTATCTAATATGTATCAGCATAAAAAAATGGTGATGATCATGTTCAATATCTGTGTTAGATTTCTCATTCGCACTCAATCGTGTGGGAGATATTTCATAAATACATGCCCGTTGTTGCCACATCTATTCATTCCACCAGCATTTGAAAGAAAACTAATAGCTTCCACATTAATTATTTTCTAAGTAGTCCATCGAAGGTTTAGTGGAAATATGCTTCTTCTGAAGGTATTTACATCATTTTCTTGTTGTTTATCTAGCGCAAAAGAATACAATCTGTTTGCTGCAGTTTCATTTACCACAGAACATGTTTCATTTTATTTGGTAGACATGTAAGAATTTCATTGTTGTATTAAAATGCTTTGGGCGTGCTGAATTTTTGGGAAAAAGCTCATTATCATTCAGATCTAGATTATATTAAATTTTAAAGTGTAGAATGGCTTCTAATTTTTGAAGTGAGCACAAATTTCAATTATAAGGAGAGCTAGATGTATAGCCAATTTAATCAGAAAACCCTCTGGTTATACTTAATAGTTTTGTTGGGTGAAGTATTCCTTTTGCTTGTATTCTATGCTTGTTGGATATAGTACTGGTTGTTGATAATGAAGTTATCATATGAGACATATCTTGGCGACTACTTGTGAGAAAAATGCATAGCTATTGTGGCCCATCCCTCTCTAAAGGGGGGCTGCCTGTAAAACCAATAGATAAGCATCCTTTCAACAATGAGAAAAATAGATAGACCTCGAAAGTTATATATGTTACATGACAAAACAAATATATTAGTTGTTTGATTGTAAAGGTGGAAATGAAAACCCAATAACCTCACGCAGCAAGAAGTATCCTTGTCTCCTATTGTAAACAAACAAATATGACCATTATCAATTCTTGCTCGAGATCATTAAGCTAAATCATCAGACAATTTGAATGCAATAAATGACAATGCAAATACTTCACAGAAGACTGCTACTTTGGAGCCATGAGAAAATTGTTGATATGAAGTCATATTGTAGAATGGAGGCATTTGAATTGGGTGCAAAGCTTTATTGTATTTAAATGTATTTTATGTGTTTCCTTTATCGTAAGCTCTCAAGCCATAGCTTTGACTACAAGTTTTAATGATCTAAAAGAAGAAATCTACTATTTGGCTAACCTAGAATTTAGAACTAAACCAACTTGGAAAACTTTTAAGTCAGTAATGATAAATAAATGGAATCATAGTAGTTGGGAGTCTAAGAAAATATTTTCTTTCCCTTTACTGATGTAACCTGTAACAAAATCTTGCAGAGCCAAAAGGTTTGAAACTGGCGTAGCAGCCTTCAAAAGAGCCTCTCCAACAACCTGCATAATCAATAGCATAACGAACAAAACAAAAGAATGGGTTTTGCAATGCATACAAGGCTCTTGTATACAACCATGTGGTGTTTAGGTTAAAGAGATTTTAGCTTTTTTCATTACACATAACAATTGTCTAAAGATGACACCAACAATAGATAGAGAAAAACTTATGACACGTTTAAATTGTTAAAGAACATATTTTATGTCTACTTGGCAAAGAACAATCCAATTGTTCTAGGAAACTGGCGCAAGGATGTTGTATCCCAGATATAACCAAAAAATTAAGAATTTCAATATGAAATTTAAATAATATTTATATAAGGTGGGTTGTGGAATAATAGAGAACAACTTTGAATAACATGTTGCTGATAAATAAATGCATAGTCAACATACATCTACGAAGTAGCCACTCCAATAAAATAAAAAGCTGCACTTATTTAGTATGACTTTAATTCCATATTTTATTAAAAACAAAAAAATCCATTTAGCTCCTCAAAACCTAATAAATTTGGCCACTATTTTTTATTGAATTGGACATTACACCTCAAGTTCTTTTTCTAATGCATTGTAAGTAAAAGGACTAAACATATGTTGAGATTATAATTTTGTATGTGATTATATTTTGAATAATTTATATAAGAAAGGATTTGAAATAAGTTGTTAAGTTTGAAGAGTTATGTTACTATAGTATATATATA
>MU225529.1:966821-987712 GCA_018584345.1 Thuja plicata
ATATATATATGATTTCATATTATCATTAGTTTATTTATTTAGTATTAAAATAATAATATCAAATTTTTATAGGTTTTAAAAAATGATAAAAGCGCTCTCATATTAATATTTAGATGGTGAATATCATTTTAGGGTTTTATAAAATCATTTTCTCATGTTTCTTAATAGAATTTGGAATACATCTTTGTTTTTAATAATTATTAATTTAAAAAAAGTTATAATTAATTAAAATATGGCTGTACAAATCATAACATAAAGTTAGAATTATTTTTTATTATTATGTTATCTTGTGTAAATTAATAAAATTATTACTTTGTTTAATATTGGTAAAATATAATTTTAAAATAATCAATAATCAATTTTCTATTAATATTTGGATGGTGAATATCATTTTAGGGTTTTTCTAAATTCTTTTCTTACATGACTTAATAGAGTTTGGATGAAATTCTAAGTTATAATTAATTAAAATATGCCTATAAAAATCATACCATAAAGTAAGTTAGAACTATTATTTATTATTATGTTTTCTTGTGTAAAATAATAAAATTAATAGTTTGTTTAAATATTGAGTTTTGAGTTCAAGGTACTATTATTTCTATTGCATGATGTAATTTTAAAATAATCAATGATCAATTTACTATTAATATGTAGATGGTGAATATCATTTTAGGGCTTTTACGTTGTATAATAGAGTTTGGATTAAATCCTTATTTTTAAAAATTCTTAATATAAAAAGTATAAGTTATATTTAATTAAAATATGGCTATAAAAATCATAACATAAATTAAATTATAATTATTTTTTATTACTATAATTTTTTTATGTAAAATAATAAAATTAATAGTATGTTTAAATATTAAGATGTGGGTTCTATGTGCTACTATATTTCCTATTTTAGTATATAATTTAAAAATAATTAAATAATTAAAGAATAACAATAAAAATCATAACATAAATTAAGGAAATCCTAGGACATCCTCTACTCCCTGCTCTGAAAGGCAGCAAATCGAAATCCTGACCTCTCAAATCCTTACTACACCCCATAAATTGTTCGGGCTTAAACTCCTGAGAATCTTTCCAATCGTCTTCATCCCTTCCTACCACCCACACATTCACATACACCCTCATCTTTTGCAGAATGAAATACTCTCCCATGCTGCACCCTTCCATCGACTCGTACGGAATGGGCAGAAGAAATGACGGGTGAAGGCGAAAAGTTTCCTTCACCACGCTTCGCAAGTAATCTAGCTTCATGACGTCACTCTCCTTTATTCTGTGATTTGTGCCCACTACAGTGTCAATCTCATGTTGCGCTCGTTCCAGCGTTGTGGAATTCTTCAGCAGCTCACTCATCGCCCACTCTAACAATGTCACTGATGATTCCATTTCCCCGCTTAACATATCCTACACGAAGATAATATATTTCCTGAACTGTATACCCATTTCCTCTGCCGATAGTAAAAAAATAAAATAATTTAAAATAGTTCGTAATCAAATTTGTCAAAGCCTAGAAGGCCTTGATTCTCAGACTTACCAAGATCATGACTTTCATGAGATCGTTTGGCCCTCTGTCTCAGCCATGTCGAGCATCACTTCTACCAAGTATTTAACGCGATCCTTCTATTTTCCATTATCCAATATGTGCTCGTCGATTAATTTTTTCGCAAATCCATCAAATATTTTGTGAACAGCTTCAATGTGATGATGAACTCCTTACATGTCAAGACAGTCAAGAGAAGGAATAAAATAACTAACACAAAATACAACAGAAATAGCAAACATCTCATTAACCATTTGTTTGAAGCCAAGCCCTCCATTCAACTTGTTGTCGGAGAACGTCCTACTGGCAAACATTATGCAGGTAGTATTTTGTGTGAGGGAGGAAAGTATCTTCCTCACATCCACACACTATGCTCCGTGCCTGCTTTCCTTCCATATTGAGGCGATCATGGTGGAAACTTCTTCCTCTCTCACAAATCTGAAAGACTCAGTTCTCTTTGTTGTGAGCAGCTCAACCGTGCACAAATTTCTCATCTGCCTCCAGTACTCTCTCCATACAGACTAAACACAATGTCTTTTGTTGCAAGTTGTGTTCCCTTGGTCTCAGTCATTCCATGTAGTGGTTGGTGATAAGGGTTTAACAACCTCCTGTGGATTCTATAAGTCTAGTGGTTGTATCGGGCATTAACAGTTCGATCTTTTGGTGCAACAGATACCACCCAATCTAACAATTGGTATCAAATCCTAAGTCACCGGTTCCAACCCCATGCATGTCCAGAGGGTGGGATAGTTGCAAGGTGTGTTCCCTTGGTCTCGGTCAGTCCATGCAGCGGTTGGTGACAATGTTTTAACAACCTCCCGTAGATTCTATAAGTCTAGTGATTCTATCAGGCATTAATAGTTTGAGCTTTTGGTGCAATAGAAACCACCTAATATAACAATTCTTGGAAGTTTAATATGGGAAAGTAGTACAACTGAGAGGGGGGTGAATCATATCTATAAAACTTCTATTAATTCTAAGCAAATTGATTCAACCATGTATTCATAAACATAAAATGGAATGCTGTAAAGATTTAACATCTAATTATGAACAGATAACACAAAGATTTGGTAACCCATAAACCCTTGAAGATAAAACTAGGGTGGGGATGACACCCACAGATATTCACTATTGCAGTAATAAAGTGTGTCTATTAGGGCTAAAAATTTTTGATCACTTCTGATGGTCTATCGTGTGACGGGTCTGCCCTATTAGGAGCTTTCAAACTTATACAATCTACCTTGTTAAAGGATTTAAACTTACAACAAAGTAAGCACTTGGTTAAGAGATTTAAGTTGATTCACATGTTAGAATGTATCTGTACCTAATCCTTTGGTCTGCACTTCAAATACTGATAACAAATCTCCTCTTTCTAAATCATAACTGATCTCTCAATCTGATTTATCTATGTTCTACTCTTCACTGCTTTTCTCGGTCACTCTGTTTGGTCATTGCTTCAGACACGCAAAACATGCATATACATTTGATCTCTGCTCTTCACATCTGCATCCAAAAAATAAAATCGCACACACGGATTTAGGGTTTGAAGCATCCAATATATAGATCATCCAGATCAAGATCAATGATCTAGATCCATCATCTTTTTCCGCTTAGGCATCCCTAATTTTGATTGGTTTCATGGCTTGCATAGGGATCCATGATCATAAAAATAACCAACAATTAATGCATTAAGTCTATGTGCATGATCATTAAATGCTCCATAGAAACCAGCCAAAATGGTTTACCTTGGTGTTTGTGTCATTCCAAACATATATACAAAAATGTCTTACTTGGCATAACCAAACATTGGTGCTCGGTCAATATTGTCTCGCTCGGCATAACTATATGTTGTCGCTCGGCACTAACTCTTCTATGCAACTCGACAATCAATCTTCTCGTCATCTATTGAGTACTCAACAACCTCTGACTTGTTTGATAGTAACTACGACTCAGTCTCATCCTTACTGGGATGGCTTAGTCACAGTAATGACCGACCAACCTGCCTTTATTATGACTAATTGTGGAACACTAATAGACAACAAAACTTAGAGATCAACAGTCTCCCCTTTTTTCATTAGTGGGGAAAAAGTGTTTTCATGAATCTTTAGTCCTTTACAAAAAAAATAGTACTCAAATAGACTTAGAAGGTAGAACTCAGATCTCCCCCTAGGATTCTAACTCGGTCTTTCTTAAAGACTTCACTACATATACAACATATGCACATATATAGTTACATTTTCTCCTGTTGAATCTTATGACATTTCCCCCTTATTTTTGTCACTCTTATCACTTTGATCTGCTGCCAGGGTTGTTGGGGTCAAACCATACCTATCCAAAAATGGTTTATGGATCTGTAATATCATTACTAATGTGTTATCCCAAGTTGTCCTTACAGACTCCAAAACTTGAAGTTTGATTTCTAGCTCGATAGCTAGACCAATCAGACTGTCTAGAATGGTCAGAGGTGGATCTTTCTGTGTTAGTTCCTTTTCCACTTTCACTTCTTTCTGCATAAACTCCAAGTGAGGTATCAACATTATGTAAATTGAAATCAATTTCCCCCTTATTCTGCCATCGTTAGCCATAAGCTCGGCTAGTCTCCCTTGGGCATGTGTCAACCTGCTAAAATGAAAAGAGCTGGAACTTGCGTCCATGCTCAATGACTATCATGTTGAATTTAAATCCATTTGTAGCTTCTGAATAAGCTGCTGATTCTCCTTTGTAAATAATTTAGTATCACATAGTTGTTTGTACAAAGAGAAAACATTTTCTATCAGTTCTTCTAAGTTGCTTACCAAATCAGAACGTGCAACCTACTTCTCAGTCAGCTTTGCTACAACTTTCTCAAGTACCTTGGTCTCAAATTTTCTCTCAAATTGTTGTAGGAGTTTCTCATTTGCATCTATGTCATCAGTGTTCACCTTCTGAACAATATGAACAAGTTATTCCAAGATAGGTGCCTACTCATTTAGGTCTTGAAATTCAAATGCATCAATAAAGATTTTTTTATTTCATGCGGTACCTACTTTTGTTGATGTTCACGTTTCAAACCTTCTTTCTTACTCTTCTTATTCAATAGATTCTGCAAGATTAAAATCTACACATAAGATAAGTTATCAGTATCCTACTTTGGAATGACTATAACTTCATCAAGTGTAACTTCAGAGCTCTTAACCTTCTTCTTCTTATTTGATTTCTTATTCATTGGATATGGTGAGCTTTTACTCAGTGTTTGTTCACCTTTTAAAATACTAGTATCACGACAGATTGATACTATCTCATTCTGAGTATTAAGTATCTACTCAATAGATGTATCAACACTCTTAACTTCTATAAATACCAGAGGAGTAACATTGGGTAATGACACCAATGCTTGAATGACCTCTTCCACCTTAGGTTCTTATTTCTCCTTAGTCTCAAGAGTTTTTGTCACCTCTGTGACTTCTTCAAGTGATTTGGAGATATCTAATGCAGACTTATCTTCTTGTTCTTCTTTTCTTTTATCTCCCTCTGCATTTTCCTCAAGGTTGGCCTCAGTTGGTGAATATGGAATTATGAGTGCCTCATTACCCTTTTCCTCATCATTCAAACCTTGTGATACCTCATCAACTATTAAGTCCTCAATTTGTTCTTCCTCAACTTTATCTTTCTCCTCATCTTTAACATCTTCCTTTATCTCATCCTCAACAATGTCAATCATTTCATCTTAAATACCATCATGTATCTTATCCTCAGTGTTATTTGGCTCATCAATGTCTTCTTTATTGTCAAGCTCAACTTGTTTATATGTACCTTCATCTTTATTTTTTTCAACTATTAATCCAAAGATGAATTTCCATATCCTTTGAGTTTTCTACACAACACTTTCTATATCATTCTTTAGTATGGAATAGGCTCTCAATTTAGGATTGAATTTATTTCTATATTGATCGATAAATTTTTCTTTCTACTTCTTTGTTAACTCAGGCATAATTTGAGCTAAGGATGCTTCTTTGATTTGTCTCTCTGTCATCATGGCATGCTGCCATCTCTCATCAATTTTGCTTTCTAGTTCTTCAGGGACTAGGTTCTCAATCTCCAAAGGTGTCATCTTATATGATATTAACATATCCATCATTGCTTCTTCTATCTTAGTCTTATCAATTTTTCTTAATCTCTCAAACTTAATATACTTAAAACCTGACAAACCTGCTAAGTTTTGGATGTTGTGACAGATTTCATCAACATTTGAAGGATGTTTATTTGTTGTAACTTTGAACTTACTCTTGTCCTCGGTTTATGTCATTTCTTAATATTCTTCATCTTTTTCCATAATATATTTTCTTCTTGGTTTTCTTGCCTCAACTCAGATTTAGTTTCTACTTGTTTCCTCTTCCCTAAGCTTACCCTTTCAGCATCCTTTGTCAACTTCTTCTTTGGTGGCTCAGAAAATATAGTAACTATTGATGCCTTGGTTCTTGGTTGAGATGTGGCAGGAGGAGTAGATTTCTATTGTGAACTCCTCTTCTTGGTTGTCTCAGCAACCATCATTTTCTTACCATTTTTTGTCCACTTCCACATCATCATCACTTTCCTCATAATCACTAGATTGGTCTTCTTCTTCTTCTTCTTCTTCTTCTTCTCCTCCTCCTCCTCCTCCTTCTTCTTCTTCTGCTTATCCTTCTTCTGATTCTTCTTCTTCTTCTCCTTCTCCTTCTCCTTCTCCTTCTCCTTCTTCTTCTTCTTCTTACCTTGACCACTTGATGATGATGAAAGTGCTAGAGTAAGTTGAGCCTTTTGCTCAGTTTATGACTTTGATTTCTCGGCAAATATAGTAACTATTGATGCCCTGGTTCTTGATTGAGATGTGGCAGGAGGAGTAGATTTCTGTTGTGAACTCCTCTTCTTGGTTGTCTCAGCAACTATCACTTTCTTACCATTTTTTGTCCACTTCCACATCATCATCACTTTCCTCATAATCACTATATTGGTCCTCTCCTTGACCTGTTGTGATCTGTATTGGTGGTGCTTCTTCTTCTTCTTCTTCTTCTTCTTCTTCTTCTTCTTCTTCTCAAGATTCTTCACAATTTTCTTTCTCTTCCTCTCCACATTTTCTGCCTTTAAATTTGAGTTTATCTTTGATTTCACTTCATCATAGTTTCCAAATCTCTTGGCCTTTCTATCAAATTCCTATACAAGTATAGTTGTGTTAGCTGCAGATGTTTCATCTATCTTTACTTTATAGGGCAATGGCCTTAACCATGCTACCCTCATTACTACAGCTTGCACATAGGTGTTGTCAGTATCAACTAGAAAGAAAACATCATTATAATATTTCTCTACTAGTGAAACTGATATTCTACTCCTAAGTCTCATATTTTTTATTGAATTCCAAAAAATAGTTACCCATCATAGTATCAAAATTTTCTCCTAATTTTTGAATAAATTCATTAATTTGAACTATTATTGGTTAGTCCCGACTCCATACAACATCTCCAGTTGTAGGAAAAGTATTATGTATATAGAAAAATATACAAACAAGTAAGGAACTGAACTTACACATAGAGTTCTTTTCCTTCCTTTATTTCTTATAGGTTATGGGAAGTTGAGTCATCTGTAACTCAACAAGATCATAAGTATGATCCTTTTTTACTATTTTCCATGCCTGGTCAACTGCTACACATGGGACACTGTCTAATCTACTGGATTAATAGAGTTTGTGTGCAATGACTCTAACTCCAAAATCAATTTCTAGATCGGTTAACATAGAAATTGTCATTCCTCGTTTGTTCCACTCAGCCAAAGTAAACTTTTCAATATCTTCTTTTTTCAGAAAGCATATAGTATGCTTCCCTTGTGCAATGGGATAGTTAGTAATTTGGTGAATAATGTCTTTGGTTACCTTTAATGGTCCATTTTCCAACCATATACACATGTCATGTGTCCTGCTCTACACAATCCTAATCTATTCAACCTTAAAGTTGCACGGGAAGTCTAGGGCACAGACTAACCCTTTCTCAGCAATATTCTGATGATCAGCCTTTAAAACTCCATTTTCACATAATTTGTCATAAGCTTCCCTCAATTCAAACTCTCCAAGCTCTCCAAATTTGCACATATAACATGCTCTCACATCATGGATCATGAGTACCTTAGGTGGAATTGATGACAGGGCTCCCATAAGTTTTCCTTCATCATAGTTTTAGGAACAGATCAGAAATTTGGTGGTGCACACGTGTCACTCCTGACCAACTAAACATTCATCATTGCCTTGTCTTTTATTTTCATGCCAACAAATGAACTGGCTGCCATTTGTGCAAGTTAGGGTTTGCAAAACAGGTTCTGAGTAACCCAGCAATAAAGGGTTTTCAACCTTCTCAAAACTTGCCAATTATACATAAGTGGAATCTTCTCAAACTCTGCTCAAATTGCTCTTGAATTGCCTTTACAATTCTCTACAAACTCTTGTCGGTGTGTGGAATGAAGAATGAATGCCCAAATTGATTATATACCCTTAAACGGTAAGATTAGGTCTTCAATAAATGCTTTGTATAGTGGTAGGTGGATAACAATTGTCCTTGGTCTTTGATTAAATAGCTTAGTTATCACACACCATTCGGTCAGAACAATGACTCGGTCACTACTGACGCTCAGTCAACATATCATCTCAGTCGGTAAGGATGCTCGACATATGCTGATACTGATGCTCGGCATCAAATATTCATTATAGTTCTTTTTTCTTGATTCTTGTCTCAAATCTATCCTAATGCATCTTGACTTATGCAGATATGGCCTTTAATTCATCTTATGTTAGGAACTAGTGTAAAATATAACATTTGAGAAAAAAATTCCTTACATACCATTCTGCTTAATTAGAAGTAGTGTATTCACCTGATCCACTGGATTGGGTGATCTCAACTTCACTGGATCCACTACTGCTTGCATCTTCTTTCTTTCTCCATGTCAGATTCATCTGATTCCTTATCTTTTCAATAGTAGGTGTCGGGGCCCTAGTATTGCAATATCTCTTGGTATGAGTGATCTTGTGACAACTATAATAGACCATACTTCCATTCATCCAACTCTTGGATTTACCTCTAAAATGTGTACTAATACAATTCTTTGTAATATGACCATATTCATTGCAATAATGACAACTATATCTTGTATTATAATCCCAATTGATTGTGTTACCTTTCCTTAGTGTATTTCATGGTTTCTTGGATGTCCATTTGGATTTTGCACTAGATTTGCAATCTTGGGTTCTATAAAAAAATTACAGACAATTGTAGCAATGTCCTTGGAATCTAGGTGAAGTAGGTGTATTCCTAGTCTTTGACCTGCATTCATGTGCCTGATGTTCATGTTTCTTACAGTTAAAGCAATATCGATTAAATTTAGGTTTAGAATTTGACTTACTATTCTTTCTTTGGAATATGTTTGTTGTGTGATCAGGTTTCCCACAGTGATAACATGCAGGCTTTCTCTTCTTTGACTTTGGATTCCTTAGTTCTCCACTCTTTGATGATTCTCCTAACTGGTGCTCGGTATGTCCAAGTCCAGATGTGTGACTATTCCTTCTTGGTGATCTAATTAGTTCCTCAAATTATCTCAAAGCTTCATTCTGTTTGTTTATCCTCTTAATGAGTTCTCTTTTAGATATCAACTCATTTTTGAGTTGATTGTTCTCATATCTTAGATATGTGATTTCAATTTCTTTTCAGTTTGTTTTCTGATTTGCAAATAACAGTTGGTTGACCATGTCCAACTGATTGTTTGCAAGCTTCTGCACATCACTTCTTGGCTAAACAATTGTTTTAGAAACACATAGCATTGGAATACTACTTCAGGATTGGACACCCTAAATGGCTGCTAAGTAGATTATTTAGTCTCATTTAATTATTGACCAGGGACGTGAACTTGGAATGGTATTTGCAAAGTATATGCTTCAAACCTTCTTGATTCTCATGGCTAAACCTATGGAATTGAAATACATTATGCTTCAAGAATCTATACTATCTCAAGTGAATGCGTTTACTCTAAGAAAACAATAATCACGAATAGGGGTTACTCTACTCGCCTATGCTGCAGGAATAGTCCACCAGTTCTGTTACCAGTGGCTGCAGGAACAATAGAGTTCTATTTACTTCTTAATGAATAAGGAAATAACTTCTAATCTAATAAAATGATTCACTCACCAAGTGGGCTCCCTTGGATGAGTGAATAGAAATGCAATCAAGATAAGAGACTGAAACTCAACTTATGCACTCTATTCATTCATGGAGGAAATGTACTTGGAAAGTAAAACAATGTTACAATGTCAACTTCTATTCCAGAAATTATATCAACTAGCTTGTGACTTCTGAGAGCTACAAAAGTCTGCTTATTTAAAGAGAAAATACACTACTCCATAAATCTAGGATCACTCTATTACTGAGGATCACTAATGGATACAAAGTGCTCATAACAAAAAATATCAAAAAACAACAGAAAGTCTTCAAGTTCTTCCCAGAATATAGCATGCAGTGTTTCTAGATCTGCACGCGGTGTTTACTTAGGAACTGAATTGACTTGTTCCTCCGTGAAATTTCTATGGCACGCCCTTCTTCAACTGCTTACTTAATTCCTTTGATAAGATGGCACTTTTGCAGCAATGGCTATCGCTGACTCCTTCAGCACCATTCTGCCATTCTTGAATGCACCATGACTTGATTCCTACAAAATGGTTAGCACACACAACTTCCGACACATAAATATATTTTATCATTTAATAATAAGAAAGAAGTGTTAGTTTACATTTGATACTCTTGCATGACATTCGGCTACAGGAAGGAGACTACCCATAAACATATCATATGATATAGGATTATTTACTAGCATGAAACTACTTATATCCTGCAACTTCTATCCATCAGTTCCAAGCAAAGTACATCATGTTCCTACCATCCATTTACCTACTTATGTCTTTACATATATAAAATATACATATAAAATCATAAGTTTAAAGTCTCTGTTTCATAAGCAAACTGCTGGAAAAGAAAGTAAGAAACATGGAAAAGATGGCCTTTTAAAAGGCTCATCACCCCCCCTAACTGCACTATTGCTGGTCCCCAGCAATCATGAAATTACGGATCCTTTCCCTAAGCCTCAGGTCACTGGCGGTCTTTTCACCTGGTTCATCAACAACATAGTTGAAATATCCATGGTTGTCCCGAAGCCTGTCCCACCTCTGTCTTTCCTGAATCATATCATGATCTTTTGTGCTCTCATTTACTACCAGTAAAGGCTACAAGAGGATAGGAGGTTGAAACCTTAAGGGCATCCAATAATGCAACTTTTTTCGGGCCAGCATTATAAACCATGGGGCTTGGTGAGTAGCAAGAGTTAAATTTTGTGGAGAATGAGGTTCCCTGATTCTTAATTCTTGGGGCATCCATATCCACCTCTGTCTGCAAGCTACAATCATGGCCTCGATATCTTTTGATGAATGTTGTTCCCAATCCGTGTATACATGCACTCTAACTGGAAGAACCTTGTGAGACCCACTATGATTCATTGTGATTAAGATCCAATCAAGGAAAGTCCGCCTAGAACTTTAAAATTCAGGTCTCATCATGAGGGGTGTGTCTATCTCACTGTCTCTATATGGTAGGGCATGGTGCTCTCTGCTAATCTCATTCTAAATCCAAGACATTACTGCCCTTAGCTGAACATCTCCCATGCACAAAAGTGAATTCCAATCCCTATTGTCTGGCACAACTAAATTGTGCAAATAGAATTCACATAACAGGTTTTTGATGGGCATGGGTGCTGACTGGAAGGCATCATAAAATTTGTGAGGTGTAGCAATTGAAGGATTTAATCCCTCTACAATCCTTGTTAATTGAAAGTTAACAAATGGTTCCTTAAGGAACAGAGCATAAACTGGAGAAGGTGACCTACATGCCATTGCTGCAGGAATTAATTCAGTGATATGCTCAATTCTCCTCTCTAATATTTCAATTCGATTTGTTTCTTGTTCAAGTTGACAAGCCTGTTCATCAATTATTCTTTTTAGTTTTTCTATTTCCAGTTCCCATTGTGCCTTTTCCCATGTGAAGTTTTGGTACAAACTCAATCCTGCTGCTAAAGGTGTGGATAAATCCAGTTGTGGCATGAGTTCTTGCTGAAGAATATTAATCCACCTGGATGTAGGTTGAGGGATTTTTACTACTTCCTCTTTAGTGGAATTAGCCCCTTTTCCTTTGTCATGAGTTTTCACTAAATTTTCTGCTTGGCAGGATTCATCAATGGAAGCTTTTCCTTTCCATATGATAAGGGTCTTCATTGAATCATCCACTTGGGATGATTCAACTGCTTTGACCAGCGTGTCCAATCCATCTCTACTCATTTGTTCAAACACCTCCTCAACAATGTCCTCATCTACTGTAGGGAATTCATCAGGGGGTGGGTTTTCTAAACTGTCATCAGAATCATGCCTGAAAAAGTTATTGAAAAACCCCTCTGTTTCCTCACAATCCTTATCACTGTCTATGAGGATGCAATCAATTTTTGGATCAGTTGTATCTTTATCATTCATAATGTGGGATAGGGTGTCACTATCTATTCTTTTTGGAGCCATTGCCTCCGAAGGGGATTTCTATGCAGATTCAGAGGATTCAACATTTATAATTGAGTCAGGGGTTTTGTCTGACTTACTGGTGCTAGCAGAAAGTCTAGCACTTTTTTTGACAGGGGTTTGAAAAGAGATTAGAGGCTCCTTGCGTTTCTTCTTGCTGGAGGACACCTCCTCCGTAATGGCTACAGGAGGTTCTTCTGGTGTCGCCTCCTTGGGAGAGGGCAAGGGGTCCTTAGCTATTTTACCAACATTTTCATTATCAAGTGGTTGTTGTTCTGGAGTCATACCCTCTATCTCTATGGTTTTACCCTTATCCTTGATGTCAGCAGACGTAGTTTCCTTGGAAGGTGAAGTATCAGGAGTGACATCGGCTTCCCTAGTTTTTCCTTTCTTTTTATCAGACATAGGAGTACTAACATTGCAGGCTCTTTTCCTAGATAGGGTAGGTCTAGAAGAGGATGCTTCAGGAATGGGTTCTATTTTATGAATTACTTTACGAACCCCCATTGCTGTATTAACCCTACTACCTACACCCTGGCCTCTAGGGC
The DNA here is from genome assembly GCA_018584345.1 of Thuja plicata. Classification (NCBI taxonomy): domain Eukaryota; kingdom Viridiplantae; phylum Streptophyta; class Pinopsida; order Cupressales; family Cupressaceae; genus Thuja; species Thuja plicata. The sequence goes on from MU225529.1 coordinate 979,507, forward strand.
CAACCACTCTAGGTGCTATTTCTTCCATGGCCAAGAATTCTTCCCAAGTCCCAATTGATTGTTTAATTAACTCCCTTTCTACAACTAGCTTAATTAAACAGTGATGGGAAATAGATTGATCTTTTCCCGACTGTACAAGAGATGCCTACTTTTTCACAATATTAAAAATAAAACTAGGTAAGTTTACTGGCCTATTTTCATGGCGGAGGGCACTTATAATCTTGAAATGCAGTCCATGTAGGTACTTGTAATGGGCCTCATAGGTGAAGTAGGATATTATGAATGTATCCAACTACATAAAATCCATGGGTAATGATGTTTTTGAAGTTCCCTACTTCTTATCAATATCCAACCGTGGATCACCATCTAGGGTAAATTGTGCCCTGGTTAAGCGCAAGTCAATATCCTTGCTCCATTTTTCTCCTTCCTGTGGAAACTTTGAAACTTTTTCCATGATGTCTTCTGAGAATTCTATCCTTAGAACCTTCACTACTGCAAACCCATTGTTCAGAGTATTTATAAATTGAAAAGAAATTTCTTCATCAAAGCCATTAAGGCTTAAGCAGTAATCCAACCATCCCCTTATTTGAAACAATTCACAGGCGGCCGGGTCCCCAAGTAAAACTTGATGATCTATTGGCTCATGCCTCTAAAGGTCTCCACCTATTGTGGATGATAAAAATGGCTATGCAAGAACTGCTCAGACGCTACAGAAAATTGGAAAATGTAGGACTTCTTACAGACGCAAGATGTTTTTAACGAGAAAAATTGAAGTACAGAATAGCTTTTAATTCCAGACAAATAAGCATTATTTTGAATGGTATTCATAAATAAATCCATGCGTGTTAAGGTCCACCACCCGAAAATGTCACAAAAATGCCATTATTAAATGAACCTTAACTTTAAATTGCTTTCAAATCATGATGACTTAATCACGAAAGGACAGATACGCTCCCACATGACGACGGTCACTGTGAAAAGACAAGAAAGAAATAAAGTTTTCCTTTTTGCATGCTAAAATTGATTTGGAAATATTTGAAAATATTTAAAACAAGCATTAAATAACCCCTCCCCCCAACTAAGTGTAAGGCATGGGTCCCACCAAGCCATTACGTGCAAGAATAAGAAAAAGAAAAGAACACTCTTTTCAAAATAATAAATAAATAAAATAATGTATGTGCAAAAGTATGTGTTACTAACCTGAAAGTTGCTGCAGGAAGAGTGTACTGCTATGCTACACGCACTGATGGAGTGATGCAATGGAATAGACACATGGTAGAGAGAGGAGGTGAGGTGGATTTTTATTGTGGAGAAATCAATTCATAGGAGTGAAATGTTTTATTATGGAAGCTATGATAAAATCACAGCTTGGCAGAAATCTGGGTGGAAGACCCAGATGCTTCAGCTGTAGGAGTGGAGCTATCTAAGCTTTTCTAGAACTACTGTAGGAAGTCTTGACAACTCACAGACTTGTGATATATCTTAAGACGATGCCCATTTGCAAGGAGTTTGAATCTAACAGGATCAATTGTAGATAGCTGAATGACACCATTATAAAAAACTGAGACTATTTCATAGGGCCCTAACCAATGTGTCTGAAACTTTTTGGGAGTATGCTGATAGTGGGAGTCATAGAGAAAAGCCCAATCACTAATGGAAAATTTCTTTTCCTTGATGAATCGGTCATGCCACTTCTTGCACTGCTTTTGTATCAGTTCTGTGTTGTGAAGTGCGGACTTCTTATATTCATCCAATCCATTGAGCTACAGGAGCCTATCCTCTTGTGCCTTGGTCAGGTTAATATCTAACTCCAATGCCATTTTGAGAGTCTTATGGTGAAACTCAATAGGCATGGATGCAGATTTCCATAAACCAACTCAAAAGGAGTAAATCCAATAGTGATTTTCCAAGTTGTTTGATAAGCCCATATGGATTCAGGAAGGTGAGTAGCCCAATCCTTTTTGTGTACATCAACTATTTTGGTTAGAATGGCCTCTATTTCCCTATTTTTTTTTTATCTTAGCCTGCCCATTGGCCTGAGGATGGTATGGTGAAGATTTACCGTGCCTCATTGTGTACTCATTCATCAATTCAACAATAAGATTAGAGGTGAATTGTTCCCCTTGATTTGTTACTATTTCTCGAGGCACACTAAACCTAGTAAAAATAAACTCATAGAGAAACTCTGCTACCTTATGATCCCTTGCATGCCTCATTGATTTTTCTTCAACCCATTTTGTGGCATAATCAATGTATACAAAGATATAAGACTTACCATGGGAAGATGGCTAAATGGGGCCAACAAAGTCGATGCCCCACTTGTCAAATGGTGTTACCACCACCTGAGGTTGTAGGGGAATTTCATCAAACTTGGTGGGGTGTCCCATCCTTTGGCATCTGTAACAATGCCTGGTATGCTTAGCTGCATCTTTATGTAAGGTAGGCCAGTAATAACCAGTTTTCAACACCTTGTATGCTATCCTTTTTCCTGCAAAATGGCCACCACAGGGCTCATCATGACAAGCCTGAAGGATGTCATAGGTCTCATCTTCGTGAACACATCTGTGGGTGACTTGATTAGGACCTATGTAGAACATAAATCTAGAGATTCATGAAAAGTTGAAGCTCTTCTCAACCAGCAACCGACATTCAAACGCTGAAAAATGAGGTAGTGTTCTTCCTATAGCAAGGTAGTTGGCAATGTCAGCATACCATATATTGTAAGTTGCAACAGAGAATAGGTGCTTGTCCGGGAAGCTGTCATCAATTGTTGCAGGATCATCTGGAACTTGTAATCTAGAGAGGAAATTGGCCACTACATTAGCTTTTCCTGGTTTATCAATGATAGTTATATCAAACTCCTGCATGAGAAGTAACGAGATGGCTAACCTACCAGAAATGGTGGGTTTATTCATCAAGTATTTTATTGTTGAGTGATCAGTATAAACAAATAATTCATAACCAGTTATGTAATGTATAAATTAATTTAGTGCATAGATTACAGCAAGCAGTTCCTTTTCAGTAACAGTATAATTTAGTTCAGCACCTTGCAAATTTTTTCTTATGTAATAAATGGCGTGCTCAACTATACCTTCTTTTTGTCCTAGCATTTCCCCAATGGCATAGTCAGTGCATCAGTGTGGATATGAAAGGGAAGCTTCCAATCATGCCCTCTAAGAATAGGGGTCTTTGTTAACACATCTTTCAACTGCTGAAATGATAGCTCACAGTCAGCTGTCCACTCAAATTTTTCTTCCTTCTTCAACAGATTGTACAATGGGGCGGCAAGTTGGCTGAAGTTCTTGATAAATCTCTTGTAGTAAGCGGCATGACCAAGAAAACTCCAGACATCCTTCTGCTTTGCTGGAGTTGGGAGTGCAATGATGACTGCAATATTTGTAGGATCAACCTGGATACCAAATGATGAGAGGTAATGCCCTAGGACAACTCCCTCCTCCATCATCAAATAACACTTCTCACTATTAAGTGAGAGGTTGTAGTCCTGACATATTTTAAGAACTTTTCCCAAATTAGCATGAGCTTCTTCGAATGTAGTTCCATATGCAGTAAATCATCCATGTATATTTCAACATAGTCAGTAGCAATGTTAGAGAAAATACTTAATACTGCCCTCTGAAAAGTAGCAGGTGCATTACATAATCCAAATGGTAATATAGAATAAGAAAGTGTTCCCCATGGACAGGTGAACGTTGTTTTATCCTAATCTTCTGGAGATATTTGGATCTAGTTGTAGCCACTGAAACCATCCAGGAATGAAAAATACTTCTTGCCAGCAAGGTTGTCAAGTACTTGGTCAATAAAGGGAAATGGAAAGTGATCTTTCTTGGTTTCTTTATTAAGCTCCCTATAGTCAACACAAACTCGCCATTTGCCACCTTTCTTTGGGACAATGACAAGAGGGGAGACCCACTGGCTGTCAGAAATAGGATATATAAAGCCAGGTTGGAAGAGTTTTTGCAATTCAACCTTTATTATATCTCGTAGTGTAGGGTTTAACCTTCTTTGAGCTTGCCTAATAGGTTTGGACTCAGGACTAATATAGATCTTATGGGTACACAATTTTCGCTCAATTCCGTTCATATCAGTATAGTCCCATGCAAAATCTTGCTGACTCTCTTTTAAAAGCCAGAGAAGGCCAGACATCTGAGATTCAGTGAGATTCTTATTGACATTCAATTCCTTACCTAAGGCAATATATACTCTTTTGACTTTATCCAACATAAGAACTTCTGCAAATGAACGTGACTTTATTTCATGGGGTAACAAAGTATGGAGATAATCAGGTGCTGCAGGAAACTTAGATGAGGATTGCTTGGGCAATATGGTTTGTAGGGAACAATCAGGAACATGACAAGAGGGTTCTTTAGAGCCATACTAGTTTGTAAGGATTGCTATTAGTATACCATCTTCCTCTTGTGAGGCCATGAATGGGTCTCTACCAATACCCATAAGCTGTTGTAGTGAATTGGCTTCAAGGGGGGCATCTCCTAGATCTGGCCAGACAACTTGGTCAAGTTCAGCTTGGGGTTTGACTGGAGAATATAGAGTTAATTTCTTGGTATTAATGCCATCAAATATGATCATTTTTCCTGAGTGACATGCAATACAAGCATCTGTTGTGGCTAACCAAAGCCTTCCTAAGATTAATGGATACCCTCCTAGTGTGGCTTTGGGGGACAGGATGATAAAATCTAATGGGTAATCCAAGGAATCTAGTGTGGAAAAAATATCCTCTACCATACCATCTGGTTTGATAGTGGAATTATCAGCTAACTAGAGAATGGTGGGTGTTTCCCTCAACCCAATGATACTAAGTCTTAACAACACATCCATAGTCATAACATTAATAGAGGCCCTTAAATCAACCAAGACATTCTATATTTATATACCATTAATGTGAATGGTAAGCACTAGACTCCTAGGATCAGAGTATTTAGGCATCAAGGCTTTACTAAGCATAAGATCAGAAAGCTGCCCAAGAACATGGACAGTGTTAGGATCTTTTTTTTCCTACCAGGGTGCTTGATATAGTCTTCCTTGATTTCTTTATTATAAATGGCAATTTCATTGAGGGCATCTAATAATGGTAATTGGACAGTCATTTTCTTCAGTTGGTCAATCGGATCAGTTGCAATAGGATTCTCTTTAGGGGTTACTGATGGTTGGGCCAATCTTTGCGGATAAGGTGGATTTTTTTGAGCTGGAACAGGCGGTGCAACAGGTGGAACAATAGTATTTTGATTGTCAGGAACTTCCTCAATATCAGAAACATCAGTTATTATGGGTGCTCTTGGTGCATGCAATGTGGTTCCTGATGTTAGGTGGATGTCATTCACTTGTAGTGAATAAGCCTGCTGCTTGTTATTAGGATTTGGATTTGTTTGCGCAGGCAGTTGTGGCTTCTGAGGACTATTATTGGCAATAGGAGGTGGAGGCATAATAGATTGTTGCTGAGGTGGAGGAATGATAGCTTGCTGTTGATTAGGCTGATTGGGTTCCCACTGAGGTTGTTGTTGCCAGTTACCATGTGGTTGCCATTGTTTATTCTGCTGCGGTTGCTGGTATGGGTTAAATTGTTGTTGGTAAGGGTTAAAATGCTGTTGGTAAGGGTTAAATGGAGGCTGCTAATGGAATTTTAGGTTATAATGAGGTTGTTGATAATCTTGGTTATTCTATGGTTGCTGGTTAGACCAGTTATGATTCCAATTTTGTCCTTGAGGGCCAGAATTGTGGGGGTTTTGATTCTGCCAATGATTACTATTATTATTATTATTAAAACCAAAATTATTCAGGGGTTCCCGAGGCATACCTTGTCTCTGAGCCCATGGTCACCTTTGAGCCACGTAAAATACCTCTCCATTCTCCTCATCTATTTCCTTGAACTCGGTGGGCATTGAGGTAGTGTCCACAGATGCAACAGTTTTGCACTTATAGTTTATTTTCTTCTCTCTGCAGTGGGAGCAGAATTTAGCCAGCATAGCTTATGCATCCTCTTTCTTCCTCTGAGCTTGCATGGTGTCCATCAGAGTGGCCACATCATTGATAATGTCCTGCTTGAAGTCATACAGGAGGTTGGACAACTGTATCTTAGACACTCTGGAGCCATTTGTCTTATGAGGCGGATCCTTTAGTCCTCTTCCATTTTTTACCAGAGTTCTTGAGTAATTCAGACATATGGTCTTGATATCTGACCAGTTATTTTGAGTGATGTCCCCACCAGCCATAAGGTCCAAGGCCTCTATGCCCCCATCATTGACACCTTTGAGGAATAGATTCTTGTGTGATTCCTCATTCAACTGGTGTTGAGTGTTGCATTGTAGGTTAAACATAAACCTAGAAACATAGTCTTCCAAGGTTTCATCCTCTTTTTACGACATCTTGAAGATGTCATCTCCTTTTAAATCCTTTCCTCTGCAGTACTCTTTATATTTGGCAAGAAACATGTTGCTCATAGCGTTCCAATTTGCTACAGCATTAGCTTTGAGGCCCATGAACCACCTTAGAGCAGCCTCTTTAGGAGTTGATGGAAACAACTTCAGCTTATGGGCATCAGTTGTGTAGTCGTAGCTCCTATAGAGGATACATCAAACTCAAAAAGGAAGGTCTCTGGATCTTCAGTAATAAGTCCATAGAATTTTGGTAGTGCAGCGGCTAGAATGTTCTTCAGGTTTTGGTTACCTTGTTGAGGAGGAATTAGGAAGGGAAAGGTAGGCTGAGCCATCCTTGGAGGAGGTCCTGGCAGTTGTGGCTAACATATGATAAGAGCTAATGGGTTTTTGTGATATTTAGGCTCATCAAAAAGGACTTCTAAATGTAGTGATTCTTCAGAGGATAATGGTGATGAAATTTCTCCTTGGGCGTCAGCAAATGGTTTTTCAAACAAATCTTCTTCTTCACTATCAACTTGGGGTTCCTCTTGCTCGGGATTGAAAAGATCAAATGGTTCAGCCTGGTATTGACAAGGAAGGAATGTCCAATGAGGATCTCTTCTTCTATGCATAAAAGGATGGATTGAAATTAAATCCTAGAATATGAAAACTGGAAACATGAACACCAAAGTAAGTTTTAACTAACACCATCCCTAACAATGGTGCCAATAATGCTTGGCTAAACAATTTTCTTAAAAATACATAGCATTGGACTGCTACTTTAGGATTGGACACCCTAAATCACTGCTAAGTAGATTATTTAGTCTCATTTAATTATCGACCAGGGACATAAACTTGGAATGGTATTTGCAAAGTATATGCTTCAAACCTTCTTGATTCTCATGGCTAAACCTATGGAAGTGAAATACATTATGCTTCAGGAATCTATACTATCTCAAGTGAGTACGTTTACTCTAAGAAAATAGTAATCAAGAATAGGGGTTACTCTACTCGCCTATGCTACAGGAAAAGTCCACCAGTTCTGTTACCAGTGGCTGTAGGAACAACAAAGTTCTATTTACTTCTTAATGAACAAGGAAATTTAACTTCTGATCTAATAAAATAATTCACTCACCAAGTGGGCCCCCTTGGATGAGTGAATAGAAATGCAATCATGATAAGAGACTGAAGCTCAAATTATGCACTCTATTCATTCATGGAGAAAATGTACTTGGAAAGTAAAATGGTGGTACAATGTCAACTTCTATTCCAAAAATTATAACAACTAGCTCGCGACTCTTGAGAGCTACAAAACTCAGCTTATTTAAAGAGAAACTACACTAATCCCTAAATCTAGGATCAGTCCATTAATGAGGATCACTAATGGATACAAAGTGCTCATAATAGAAAATATCGAACAACAACATAAATTCTTCAAGTTCTTCCCAGAATATAGCATGCAGTGGTTCTAGATCTGCACGCGGTGTTTACTTAGGAACTAAATTGACTTGTTCCTTCGTGAAAGTCCTGCGAAATGCCCTTCTTCAACCGCTTACTTAATTCCTTTGATAAGATGGCACTTTTGCAGCAATGACTATTGCTGAATCCTTCAGCACCACACTGCCATTCTTGAATGCGCCATGACTTGATTCCTACAAAATGGTTAGCACACACAACTTTTGACACATATATATATTTTATCATTTAATACTAAGAAATAAGTGTTAGTTTCCATTTGATACTCTTGCACGACATTCAGCTACAGGAAGGAGACTACCCATAAACATAGCATAGGAGATAGGATTATTTACTAGCAT
>MU225529.1:987762-998397 GCA_018584345.1 Thuja plicata
TACTTATGTCTTTACATATATAAAATATACATATAAAATCATAAGTTTAAAGTCTCTGTTTCATAAGAAAACTACTGGAAAAGAAAGTAAGAAACATGGAAAAGATGGCCTTTTAAGAGGCTCATCAATCACTAGTCCTTTCATCAAGTATGGTAGCCATTTGTCTCTTGTATTCTTTTTCCATTGTCTTTTCTTCCTCACCTTTCTTTTTCTAATCAATCACCTCACATAGTGTTATTGATTGAGTTTCTTTTTTATATCTTCAGACTTTTGACTTGTTCTTTCAGTGTGTTGTTCTTCTCCGATAGATCTGCAATGGTTGTATTACTTTCTTTCAAATCTTCATTGTCAAATAGACCTTCAATGTCTTCTTCTTTATATTGAGTATATTTCATTTGAGTTGCTAATTCCTTCCTAGATTTTAAGGATTTCCTCAATTCTTCTCTTGTTGTCTCAAGCTACTGCAGTGCCAGCTAGATATCAATCTTCTGATTCTCAATAATCTTTCCAAACCTTTAAGCCTCCATTTTCAAGATCTTAACTCTCAAGTGGTTAAACTTGTTTTTAAGAGAACAATGCTCTGATACCAATTGTTGGAAGTTTAATATGGGAAAGAAGTAACTCAGAGGGGGGGGGGGGGGGGGNGGATGAATGAGATCTATAAAACTTCTACAAATTCTAAAGAAACTGATTCAACCATGTATTCATAAACATAAACTGAAATGATGTAAAGATTTAACATCTAATTATCAACACATAACACAAACATTTGGTAACCCAAAAACCCTTGAAGGTAAAAATGGGGTGGGGATGACACCCAAAAATCTTCACTACTGCAGTAATAAAGTGTTCCTATTAGGGCTACAAAGTTTTGATCACTTTTGATGATCTACCCTGTGATGGGTCTACCCTGTTAGGAGCTTTCACACTTATACAATCTACCTTGTTAAAAGATTTAAACTTACAAAAAAGTAAGCACTCGGTTAAGAGATTTACAAAGTCCTGTTAGGACTACTCTGTTAAGAGATTTACCCTTATTCACTTGTTAGAATGTATCGATACCTAGTCCTTTGGTCTACACTTCAAATTATGATAACATATCTCCTCTTTCCAACTCTTAACTGATCTCTCAATTTGATTTATCTATGTTCTTTTTTCAGTGCTTTTCTCAGTCACTCTATCTAGTTAATGCTTCAGATATGAAAAACATGCATATACTTCTGATCTCTTCTTTTCACATCCACATCCAAAACATAAACTCGCACACACAGATTTAGGGTTTGAATCATCCCATATATAGATCATCCAGATCAAGATCAACGATCTAGATCCATCATCTTTTGCTGCTTAGGCATCCCTAATTTTGATTGGTTGCATGGCTTGCATAGGGATCCATGATCATATAAATAACCTACAATTAATGTATTAAATCTCTGTGAATGATCATTAAATGATTCATAGAATATGGCCAAAATGGTTTACCTTGGTGTTTGTGCCATTCCAAACATATATACAAAAATTGTCTTACTCGACATAACCAAATACAGATGCTCGATCAATATTGTCTCGCTCAACATAACTATATGTTGTCTCTTGACACTAATTATTCTATGCAACTCAACAATCAATCTGCTTGGCATCTATTGAGTACTCGGCAACCTCAGACTTGATTGGGAGTAACTACTACCCGGTCTCGGCCTTAGTGGGATTGCTTGGTCACAGTGATGACCGACCAACCTGCCTTGATTATAACTAAGTGTGGGACACTAATAGACAACAAAAATTAGAGATCAATATTATTTATTCTCATATATTACATATTTCCCAAATGTGTAGTTTGGTCTTCTTGCAAAGACAAAATCATGGATTTTCAGGAACTCTTTCATCATGGCAGGTGAAGACACCACAATGGCTGGGACAGAGCCCAAGCGAGGAACATAACTGGCCCGTGTTTCTTTTCCAGCATGGTAAAAGAGTGATGAGGAAGGTTTCCCAAGAGATGTAGACTTCCTATGAGAGGCCATGGACATGGTCCTGGAGGCAGATTCACATTGATGCCATTTCTGCTGATCTTATAAAGGAAGTAGAAGAGGAGAAATGAGATAACAAATCCTATGGCGACGACTTTATTCACTGAGTAATCCATGCTGGAGAGAAAAGGTAAATTAGAATGCATGCAATGAATGGAAACCCACAAACAGATTCTTTCAATATCATCCACATGGTTTACCACTGTATGTCATTGTCAGGTAACTCTATCTACAAGGCAAACAAAGTTAGCCCTACAAATAAATTCCCAAACATGGTACCATTGAATCAATGGGTTGAGTTCGAAGGCCGGAAGGAAAGGTTTGTAATTCCTAGTGATAATCATTTTCTGGAGCAAATCATCCATGACCATAAACAATTCATTATAAGGTCCAAATTCAGTACTTAAAAAAAAATTAATGACGTTAGTGATTGCGTACAATAGAGAAACAAAAAAAACTAATAAATAGATATGAGAATGAAAGTAAATGTTTTCATGATTATAAATAACAGATAATAATAATTAATTTTAGAATATAAATTTCCTTAATGCACATTATCTCATCGGATTTTAAAATTTATATAAACGAGCAATTGCATCTTGGTGTGCAATGGGTATGCCAAACACGTTTGGAAGGTCAATTAGGAAAATTTTTGTCTATTCATTGCATATGTTTGTACAACACATGAGTTCAATTGATAATCCAATTAGAAAGCAATGTTGTTTGTGGTAACAATCACCTTTCACATATGTAGTGAAGGTTTTTTTTTTGTTCCACCAATCTTCATTCTTTGGTGATATCACCTTGTGTATCATTGTGCTTTTCATGACTTCATGTGTGCACATCTGTGTACTGAATGTGAATGTGACTTGTAATGCAAATAATTTGTTCGTCCAATGCTGGTTCAAATAATTTCTTGTATGAACGATTGTGGCATTACACTACAAAAATGTTATGAGGTGATTTTTTGTAAGTTCTAACTGACCATGCGTTGATTTTTGTGCACATAACAAATCTTTTTGTATTCATTCTACACTCCAGACACTGAAATAATAACTTTTAAGCTCTTTAATCACGTTTGAAAAAATCTACAAAATAATATGTAAATATGACCCACCAAATGAAAACTTCAAGTACCCAAGATTAAGATGGGTGGCTAATCGACCCTTTCTCTATATAACCCATAGCTTTGAAGGAAGCACCATGACCTTTAAGACCACCACACGATTTTCAATTTTAGGTAAAAAACAATATATGAAATCAATTGTCTCAACAACTCTTCACGCCTTAGCCTTTTATTTTTTCCTTAACAATAAAGTTACACCCATGAGAAGTTTGCATGTGTGAGAAATCGAATCCAATCCTACCGATTTTGAAATTCTACACTTTAGGGTACGTATTTGAGTCACGCACATTACAATATGGTAGGTCAAAATATTGTTGAGGTGTGAGATTCTTAGTGTTCATTGTGTTGCAGTGTAGGAGTATGGAAAAGTGCCAAATGCATTAGTCAGAAGAATAAAACTATTAATGTGAGCTCATTGACATTAGAAAGAAGGGCATCCGGTTCGCCTTTGTAGGAGCATAGCAATTTCTTTTTATGGGCGGATTGGGATGTTTGAGACGCTTTGGGGGGATGAGTTTTAAATCAGGTATTTTTTGAATAACACAAAGGAAGATATTTAAAGTAGAAACATTTGGAGCCAAACCTTATAGTATGATGATAACTTGATTTCTTAAAGGACAAATGAAAAAGGTTTTTTTTTATTCATATTAGTTTTTCATGTCTTGTTTTGTAAGCTTGTGGGTTCTTTGTAATAGGTGAATCCAAGAATTTAGATCTCTAATATGACTTTGGCTTGTGGCTGTCTATGTCTGGACTCTCTCTGGTATTCATGGTGATTAGTTTGTACATTTTGTTAAATATGGTTGTTTTTTTTAATTTCAAGTGGTTCACTTGGTAGACACAGTGGGTTTTGTTAAAGATGTTTGTCCCGAAGTGTTTTTTGTGATTTCCACATTTGACTTCCTTTTGGGATTCATTCAACATGATGTTAGATGACATTTCAAGTGATTTCTTTAGTGGATTTAATTGGGTAGGTGTTTTGAATAATTTTCACTATTTACTTGCCAAGTGTGTGCATTTAATTTTTATTTTTTAGAATCAAGTTTCATTTTCCATAGTTGCAACAGTTATTACTAATATAGGGTAAAAAATCTTTAAATGTTTAAAGAATTGGTAAAAATGTCTAAGAACTTTACAGCTTTGGAGCCTTTAGAATATGAACTTTTAGAATGCACTTAAGAGTGTTTTTTTACATGAATATATGTGAATAAGTCATATGTATATTTTCTCACCATTGATCTCCTAATTATGTTCATGTATTTTGGTAGTGAGGGTGTAAGTAGTAGTTTAAACTACGACATACATTAATAATAAATTTATAAATATTTTGTTACATTTTTTCACTAAGTCATTGTATTGTTCTAAAATGTAGCTCTTAAAACATGATTCCTATCCATATTTTGTAAAATAAATATTATATTTTAAATATATCTCTAATATATAAAATATATCTTAATAAAATTAATAAAACACTATACATTAAAATATAAACTATGTAAATGTATAATAATTTAAATTTACTTCACAAGGAACTACATTGAGAATTATAAATTAAGTTCATAGTAGATCTAAGTTGTTAGTGGGAAAACCCTTCATTAAAGGAAATCATATGTGTTAAAAAAAACCAAAAAATAAATTACTTGGTACTTGAGAGGATTCATGACCATGCATATGCATCTAGTCGATTCCGTAACCAACCAAAAATTCTCTTTGTAAATTTTATCTGAAATTTCAAGATTGGTAAACAGGCAAGTATGAATATTACATATTGTTTCAAAATTTAGATCAGTTTAGGGCTTGGTCGTTTTTTTTTCCTGAATAAGTTTAGGAGTTAGACTAAATTTTCCTCTCAAACTTTATTTTATAACTCTTTGACTCTTTTATGATTGATTAAACAATATTTACATAAAAAAAAAAAAAAAAACCCTAATTGCATGTCATAGAGACAATAGCATAAATAATCAATGTATATTCATTTTGAAATCTATAAATCACTCATGACAGCTTTGGTAGCATAATGACAACAGATAATAATACAAAATGCTTTACAAGAGTGCAGCATGAATCTGACAATAATACTACATATGTAGTAGCCATGCCAAAACACTTATCGGATGGCAATCTATTAAACAGGATATTCACCTGTCAGCCTCCATGAAGGGCGGGCAAACTGTGGATATTTTCTGGGAACATTTAATCCAAACTCTTCCGCCACATCGACCTTGCCATCCACAGTCGAGTGAAAGAAATGAATTAGCTCAGCAAGTACCAACTCAACAAGCGAAACACCCATGGAAATTCCAGGGCACCCTCTTCTTCAAGGGCAGAAAATCAAAGTGCTGATTTCTTACATCCTTATTATTACTACCTATAAACTATTCGTGCTTGAACTGATGAGCATCTTTCCATCACCCACACGTTCACAAACAGCCGCGTCTTTGGTGGAATGAAATATCCATCGACTCGTGTATGAAGTCGAAAAGTTTCCTTCACCACCCATCGCAAGTAATCGAAGCCCATGAAGTCACTCTCCTTCACTCTACGGTCTATGTCCACAGCCAACGTTGCAGGATTCCTCAGCATCTCACTCATTGCCCACTCTACTGTTGTCGACGTTGTTTCGATTCCCGCAGCTAACATATTGTACACAATTTTGTTTATTCTATCGGAGCCAGTATACATTTGAAATGGTGACATTGACAAACAAAAAAGCTTATTACAAAGTTGATTGCTTATTCTGAAACTTACCTCTGTGTGTGTGTGTGGCAGCTCAAAATAATTAACCAAATAAAGAAGGCCATGGCAATTTAAATTTTAATTGATAAGTTTTTCAGAACATAAGGATCAACAAGTTTTCAACTTTTTTCTTAGTATCAACACAGTGATCCCTAACTATTATCTAAAATGTGTAAAAGTGTTTGTATTGAAGAAGTTTAGCAAATACATCAACAAAATGTTTAGATATATAGGAGAAAATTACAATTCCACTTACCCACCTCAAACCAAATCTTAAATGGGATGACTTTCAATATTTTAGTGTTTCATCTAGAATGAGATATAGGGTTGATTACCATTGCAAAGGTGTTTCTAGCATAGTAAATTATAGTGTGATTTTCTTGTAACAGACATAAATCCTGCAAGGAACCTCTAATAAATAGGACTTAAAACCTATTATAATAGCAACTATATTTTCTACTATAGTTGATGACAAAGCTACACATTTTAACTAGTCTAACTCTAGATTCAAGCGAGAAAGAATAACCAAATGTTAACTTGTTTTCTACCCTACCATCCCTAGCACTATTTATCTAATCTAGTAATTCATTTTTGTGTGCCACTTATACACTTTAGTATTCCTTTATTAACATGTTAGTGAGGCTTGTGTGATATTATGAACCAAGAGATTAGACTTAGCGCTTACACAATATTGAATCTAGTTGTAGTGAGCTAGATGAAAATTCAAGCCAAACTTCTACATAAATTAGCATTCATGTTGAAATGTGGTTCTTTTTTAGTCAATTTCTAACTATTCTAAGGGTTCTAAAAGTCCTGCGTGTTTTTGTGCTAATTTCTTCAAGAAGTCTACAACATATTGGGTTTGAGAAATAAAGAACCTTTCTAATTATTATTGCACTTCTTCAACAAAAACTAATTCATTCATCTCATTGTTGACAATTTAGATTCCAATTTTATTTTTAAAAGAAAATTTATTATTAGATTTTATTCTCACCAAGTCTAAGGATCTAATTCAACCATGCTAAATTTCTTTAACATTTCAACAACTTATTCTTTTCCTAGGGATTCATAGCCTATTGGTTGTTGCACATAGACTTTATCATCTACCAAACCATTGAGAAATGTCATTTCAAATCTATTTGAAATATAACCCTATTGTATTATGTAAAAATGTTAAAGATACACTTGATGACATCAACTCCTACAACTAGAATAAAGGTTCATGAGTAATCTAGTTTGTATTTTTGTGCAAATACCACGGTAACCAATCTTTAATTGTGTACTTTCAAACAATAATTAGCTTGATATTTTACTTGATGAATCCTTTTGGCATCAATCTAATATTAATTTTAGGAAGCAATACTAATTACCATGTACTATTTTCAGATATTTCTTCTATCTCTTGATTCATAACATCAATCCATACTTTACCTTTTAGTAATTCTTCATACACAAGGCTCAACTTTTTGATTAAGAAATAAAAAAGTAAACTTTATCCATATTAGTAATCTATTGGCGAGTTTCACTTAAATTCTTAGGTAAGTGCATGGAAATAGGGACAAAATAGGGGCAAAACTGACTAATTTATTTTGAAATAAAATAAATATAAACTTGGAGGAGTAATTTGATATTTGTATACTTAATTGAAGGATATAATAAGAACCAAAATATGCAGTTCTTTGAATCTAGCATTTAAAATAATTTAATCAATTTCCCCTTATTGAATCCCCTTTAAACCTTGCATAAACATGTGCAACTAGTAAAGGAAAAAGCATAATACTCTAAATATTAAAATTCAATTTCTCTCAAGGTTTGATATAACTTGAGATACATTATAATCATGCAAATAGACAAAACTTAATCTAGATACTCCTCCACTACCAATAATAAGATAAATGTATACCATCATATGCACCAAAATAATTTGCACTAATAATGTAATGTTAGATAATTATGTATTCACACGCACATCAAATCATAGACTATTTGTAAGATCTATACATGTATACAATATGCTTTACACCATCATAAATTTTGATTTAATTATTTTAGAACATAAAGTAACTCCACTCATGAATTTGCATTATCACAAAAATAATATATATATATATATATATATATATTTTATAGCCAACACACAACAAGCCATATATCAAAAAAAAAAATGAAAATATATAAAAAAATACATGAACTATACTATATTGAGATTTTATATTTAGATACCAATATTGAGTAACAGTTATAAATATCACACGCTAACAACGATTTCAGCCAAAAATAAATTATTTAGTACACACTATTTTTAACTAAAATTTATAACACTTCAGCTTATAGAACAAAGAAGATACTCTCACTGAAGGCTTGCTTTAAACAGGATATCCAGTAGTGAGCCTCCATTTAGGGCAGGCAAACAGCAGATTTTTTCTGGGAACTGTCAACCCAAACTCTTCCTCCACGTCTACCTCACCCTCCACTGTCCAATCAAAGCAATGAATCAGCTGAGCCAGTGCCAACTCAGTAATAGAAAGACCCATTGATATCCCCGCGCATCCTCTTCTTCCTGTTCCGAACGACAGCAAATCGAAGTCCTGCCCTCTCACATCCTTATCACTCCCCATAAACCTCTCGGGCTTGAAGTGATGACCATCTTTCCAAACGTTTTCATCCCTTCCAATCGCCCACACATTCACAAACAGCCTCGTCTTTGGCGGAATGAAGTATCCTCCCACGCTGCACCCTTCCGTCGACTCGTGCGGAATTAGCAGGGGAAGAGGCGGATGTAGTCGAAGAGTTTCCTTCACCACGCATCTCAAGTATTCCAGCTTCATAACATCACTCTCCTTTACTCGCCGATCTCTTCCCACTGCACAATCCATCTCTTGCTGCGCTCGAGCCAGCGTTGAAGGATTCCTCAGCAATTCACTCAGTGCCCATTCTAGCGATGTCACCGATGTTTCTACGCCCGCATTTGACATATCCTGCACACAAATAATATATTTCACGAACTTTGCACATATTTTCTCCAGAACCAAAATAGTTTAAAACAATTTGTAATCAAAATAGTTAAACCCAAGACGGCCTTGATTCTTAGACTTACCAAGATCATCGCTTTGATGTAGTTTCGTGAAATTGTCTGGTTCTCCGTTTCGGCCATGCTGAGCAGCACATCTACCATGTCTTTGACATGATCCTCGTTCGCTTCTCCTTTCTCCAATCTACGATGAATGTGCTGGTCGATTACTTTTTCACCAAATGCGTCGAATATTTTATCATGAACTGCCTGCATGCGACCACGGAATCCCTGTAAGTCGAGCCAGTCGAGAGAAGGAATGAAATCGCCAATGCAAAAGGCACCGGCCACAACAAACATCTCTTCCACCATTTCTTTGAAGCTATACCCCCCATTCAAGTCGTTGTTGGAGTACGTTCCGCCAGCAAACATTCTGCATGTAATATTTTGTGTGAGAGAGGAGAGTCTCTTCTTCACATCCACAGTCTCTGCTCCCTGCCCGCTTTCCTGCCAGATGGAGGCGATCATTACAGATACTTCTTCCTCTCTGACGAATCTAAAGGACTCGATTCTCTTCACTGCGAGCAGCTCCACCGTCAACAGCTTTCTCATCTGCCTCCAGTAAGATCCATACGGGCTAAACGCCACGTCTTTATGATCATAGCATATATACTTCCCCAGCGTACTGTGTGGTCTGCTTGCAAACACCAAGTCATGGGTTTTCAGGAACTCTTTAGCCATTGCAGGAGAAGAAACAACAACGGCGGGGATAGAGCCCAAACGAAGAAACATAATGGGTCCATATTTCTTTGCTAGTGTGGTGAGAGAGTGGTGAGGAAGGTTTCCCAAGAGATGGAGGCTTCCTATGAGAGGCCATGGACGTGGTCCAGGAGGCAACTTCAATTTGCTGGCATTTCTCCTAGCCTTATAGACGAAGTAGTAGAGGAGAAAGAAAATCCCAAATACTATGGCGACGTCCTCATTCAGTACGCAAGCCATTTTCGAGAAAGGGGAAATCCGGAAGCCTGCAATGAATGGATGAAAACCCACAAACAAAGTGAGACACTGACGAGTTGAAGGTATGTGTTCTGCCTATCTATAGCAGGTTTGGGACGAAGACTTTTTAATGCCCACTGATATCTTCCTTTTTGGAGCGAAGAATCCACGGCCAGAAACCATCCATCTTGTGCTTCGGATTCAGTATTTTTTAAAAAATTGACATGTTAGCGATTGCATACGGTAAACCGACAAAATGAAAAACAAAAAATACAAATATGAAAATGAAAGTAATGGTTTTTATAATTACAATTAATAGATAATAACAATAATTAATTTTAGATTAAGATTACTTCGACGCACCCGATCGCATCGGATTTTATAATTTATATAAAATATACAAAGTGTTTTTCACGTTATCGATAAACTAGCAATCGCACCTTAGTGTGCAATGGGAACGCCGTAGAGTTATGGAAAGGTCATTTAAGTATTTGTCAGTTTGTTTTTCACTCCTTCTCATCCTCTCTAGATCTCCTTATCTTTGTATCAAAATATATGACCATCTATATATCTTTATAACTCTTCCTCTCTATCTCTCCCTCTTGACGTCTCCCTCTGTATCTCCTAGATCTCTTTCTATCTTTACCTCTTGATCTATCTCTATTTCTCTATCTATTTTTCTCCGTCCTCCCACTTTATATTCATCTATATCTCTATCCAACTATATCTCTCCATCA
>MU225529.1:1002454-1029975 GCA_018584345.1 Thuja plicata
TTCTGGAAGCCACTTGCAGATGTTTTCCTATCTTGTGTTCTCCATTAGAGGGGAACCAATATTGCTGGATCAATCCACACAATCTTACTCCAAATTAAATTTGATATGGATTTCGCTGTTAGGGTATCGGTGCTATGACCCTAGATTGGGCTGGTATTTCACCGTATTTATATATAGTTCCAATGTCATATTGGAAATCTGATATTTACAATGCAAAGAATTTTCCAAGCTTCTCATGTCAATACAACTATTATTTGTACACTAGTTTTTTTTAATCTATATATTCATGCTTACAATGAATACAAGAAATTACATTTTAGCACATTTTTTGCTTTTTCTACTAGATTCAGCTCTGCATAGATTGTTGCAACACCTACCATGTTTTTCTCTATATCCCTATGTCTGTATCCGAAAAGAGTGATCTTATTGATATTCTTTCTCCAATGACTTAATTCTTTACATTTGGAGGTTTTTTTTGAATTTGAAAAAAAAGTGGACTAGCAAAACCGTTCAAAGAAAATATTTTCACTAGTCTTCTTATTCTCACATAATCCCTTGCGATTTCTAGGGTAAACCTACTAAATTTCCCCAAAACAAATAGGGAAAATAGAGCTTTTGAAAAAGACATATCTTCAGTTTTTTTTGGTATGCTTCCCAATGTTTCATGATTTCAAGGGTATTTAGATTGATCTGCTTTGAAGTTTCAATTAAGACAGGGATTATAAAGAATAGGGAAACAACTATTATGGGTATTGTTGAACATGCTCAATCTTTTATTTTTTCAACTAATTTTGGACTGTGGCAACCTGAGCTATACAATAATGCTTCATGTTCAATATATTAGCTACTCTTTGGCTTTGATACACTGCTTCAAGGAGTTTGTATAAGATATTGTGGGTTTATGATTGGAACTTAAAGCTGATTACATTAATTCTGAATGGATTCCAATGCGCGAAATTGGGAATAAAGGCTGAATTAGCAGGGGATTGATTATATACTTGTTCAGCTCGACCGCGTTAGTGTTCTGCATACCCTGCCTTGGGCCCATGCGCAACAGTCCAGTCGATTGCTGCTATTTTCAGATCTCTGAGAAAATGGGATCTCGTTAATGTCATGGCAAAGTTTCCGTCATTCATGACAAAATGCGATTTTTTTGCACTTACGCCAGGCAAAGTTTGTCCATTAAAAGATGGAGCGAACATCGAAAATATAGAAGCAAAGAATTCGTGGTAGTTCCCTAATAATGCTGCTTCACATGGAAATTACAGTGAGTGGCTTACATGTCCCATTAAAGGCATAAAAGTAGTGGTTCTTGAACAACAATGAAGCACCAATTGCAAGACTTTTAAGTTGTAGAACTCAGCACTATACGTCAATAAGATCCCTATGCCAAATTTCATATTTTGGCTTGGGGAAATTGATGAATGCAGATTCCTGAAGAAGTCAACACATGTACCATCAACCACGTGGCTGGCTCGATGGGCTCACATCAAACTATTTCAACCAATAGAAATTAAGGCAAAATGAACAGTAAAGATGATTTGAATGATAGTCATTCCCCTCTCGAAGACTACCAACCGTTGATCTAAAAATCTGGCTGGGGCTTTCCCAGAGGGAAACGCCTACGGTGTAAAAATCTTAGATGGGTCCCAGGGATGACATTTTCAACATCTTTTATAGTATTATTTACTACTAAATATTATATTTAAGTTATTAGATTTCATTTTCACATATTTGAACATGGGTTCATAGTCTTGGAACAAATGATGATATATATATGTTATACTTGATTTATAGCCACCTTTGACTTCTTACTTAGTACAATATTGCACACTTATCTACAAAGGTAATCCAAGCCTTATTTCTATTTTTTTGGATCATTTTCATTGCGGAGTTGGTCAACTAAAACTTTTCAACCTAGAGGAAATCCACTACATGTTATAAACAACTCTTCAACAATAACTTGTAAATTGTCTAGTGTTTCAGAGCAACTCATAGAATGCTAATAGAATAACTCTTGCATATTTTTTAAATCTAATAATTTGATATTGTATATATTTATTTCTATCTTGCTAGGTAAATATCCATAAATGTGTTAAACTTTCTGCAAACCGTGTTAGTTTATTTCTAAGATTTATAGAGGAAAAAGAATAATTCTCATGACCAACCTTGATTAATCATCTTGCTAGAATAAGTGGGAGGTCTAATGGTACAAAAAATAATAGGGGCTTCATTAATAAACCTCCCATCGCTTCTATTCCACCCACCCACCCTGTATTCATACATAACTATAATTGGGCAACTGGGTAAGTGCACCAAGTTGCTGTTTAGAAAAGTGGCCACATGCAAAAGAAAAAATGTTTCATTACCCAATCGGGTTCCTAAAATTCAAAAATGTCCTTGGCTTGGTAACATGTATATATGTATGTGCGTGTGCATGTGCATGTGCGTGTGTGTGCATGTGCGTGCGCACGCGCGCGCGCGCGTGTGTGAACTTGTAGCAGCTTAAAATAATTAACCAAATAAAGAAGGACATGGCAACTTAAAATTTTAATTGATAATTTTTTTAGAACATATAGATCAACAAGTTTTCAAAATTTTTCTTAATATCAACATAATGATCCCTAACTATTATCTAAAATGTGTAAAAGTGTTTGTATGGAAGAGTTTTAGCAAATACATTAATGTATGTAGTAGGTGCAACAACTATCATCACAACTTCAGGATGTGGAAGGGATGAAGTACTAGCACCTGTCAATCCAGAAGATCACTCTGCCATTTTCCTTTTCACTTCCTTCAACTCTTCCTCTGTTAGTCATGCCTTAACACCACATTCATGCACAATGTTATGAATTTTCCTTTTCATCAGACCTATAGTATATTCCTCTCTTACCTTAGTAGATTTCTCCTCATAGGTTCCCCATATTTCTTCTGATGTATCAATCTCAGATGTAAGAACATGTTCAAATTGTATAGTCATTACTTCTGAACTTACCTCATATCCAATATGATAACACCATTTCTGCCATGGTGTGAATGCCTCAAAGATTGACATAATCAGTTTCAGCCATGAAACAAATTGTATCCTTGTACTTCTCAACTATGTCATCAGGTATCATGTATCTATCTTTCATCCGCCTATGAAGGATTTTGATCATGCCAAATAATTCACCATCAACCCATGTCTTGTTCTATCTTCTGTAGCTATGTGTGATCTGAATACCAGTAGGTATCCCTATTTTCCAACCACTAGGGTGCATGCCTGGGAATGTGTGTTCAATGTGTATAAACATATGTACCAATAGTGAGCCAAATCTGAAGGTCTTTGATCTATCTTTAGTTATCAGTTTTACATTCTCCAGAAATTGTTGTGCTAACACTTCACATAGATTGTACTTGACATTTTATTTCATCATTCTCCATGCCATCATGATAACTCCTACTAATACTGAATTAGGTCTACTGCTATAGTAGAATTTATAGCCAAGTATCATAGAAATTAGTCTCACATCTTGTTGAAAGATGTCATTCACAGTCATTGCTCGCCTATCCCATTTAAAGTGAGTTAGGGTTTTGACTTGCTTCTTCACATGTTTTTCTGCAACATGAATGATTCATGTATTGTCCAATCTAGTAATCTCATGAAGTAAATCACTATATATCTCCACAGGCTGCTCGCCTATCCAAATGAACTGATCATGTACTCTACTCAATAATATCTTAAACCATTCTTCTTCGTCAAATTCATACAAGTCCAAATTTTTTATAATGTTCAACTGATCAATATGTTTGTACTCATCTCTCAAAATGCCTTTATCAGTCATATACTTCCTACAAAGAAACATAATGGGTCCATATTTCTTTGCTAGTATGGTGAGAGAGTGGTGAGGAAGGTTTCCCAAGAGATGGAGACTTCCTTTGACAGGCCATGGATGTGGCCTAGGAGGCAACTTCAATTTATTCCCATTCCTTCACAGATTGTAGAGGAAGTAGCAGAGGAGAAAGAAGATAGAAAATCCTATGGCGACGGGCTCGTTGAGGAAGCAAGTCAGCGGTTCCATACTCTAAGATATTTTAACTCTAACCACAAGCGCAAACAACATTAAGTTAAACCCACAAATAAAATCCCTGTGGGTCCAGAGCCTGACTATAGAACACAGAACCACATAAATTATTCCCCAATATCAATATATAGATATATTTGTAGTTATAGGTTACTATCGAGTTGACGTCCACTTCCAAGTCTCCCACTATTGAATTTCTCGACCCATCTAGACACGGAAGACTTTGTAGCATAATATAGAATTTTATAATTTTAGGACAAGTATGTTATAAGTTTATAATTATAGTATTTTATAATTTTAGGACTGTTAAGAAACAAAAGAAAGAAAATTAGATAGATATGAAAATGAGAGGAGTGGATTTTTTCAATGCATCCTATTCTCAAATTTATATAGAATAAGGAAAGTATTTTTAACATTATTCAAAAAGAATCTTACTGGGTCTAGTGGTAGACATTTTTAACATATAATTGTTTGTGCCCACTTTTTCTACATAAATGAGAAGATTGTACTTCCAGAAACTTCATCACCAATTATTGCATCGAAGGGCATTCTAATATGAACCAAACTTTTGGAATGGACCATTCATAAAGTCTTAAGAGCATGCAAGAAGATTGGATGTTTTCTCTCCGTTGAATTTTACCTTCTCGCTTTGCAGCGGATTGTTTACGTTCTACTTTGTTAAGAGTTTCATAATGTTGATATTATTTAATTTCTTTGGTTCTTTTCAAGAAGGTATCTTTTATAGCATTGACTAGATTCCAAGATTGGGTGGAGTTATATAGTTCACGCAAGATAGAAAATCAGTGTCAAGGGACCATCATAGTTTATGGAAGGGATGGGTTTAACCTTAAATAGTCTATAGAAGTTATATAATTAGTTAACCCGATAGGCTTCCCTCCTGAGTGAGCTCGGTACCATATCGATAATTAATTGTCTCATGCAATACCTGTCTCACGCCCCCAAAACCACCAAGTTTCCAACAATATTGCAGGTTAGTTGTCTTATGGCTAGTGAATGAAGGATTTTTAACAAATGTATTTTGTGTGCTAATAATGAGTTTTATTATGTCCTTGGTTGGAGGATGATGCCAACGTTTGTTGATTTTAAAACTGCTAATCATATTTGTTCAAATTTTCCATATAAACCATTCCTTGAATTTGCTTTGGGCATTTCCTGCTTCAAGGATTTCATCGTTTATAGTCATGGGAAACTTTTTGCACTTGCCAATGCCATTTTCTTGAGAGTTTCTCACATGGGCATTTCCACATCATGAGAGGACATCTCTTTTAGGAATTTTGCATGTTGTTCTTGTTAGAATTAGGTAATACTAAGAGGGGGGGGGGAATCAATATTACAACACTTATTAAAACTTTTCAACCAATTAAACATTAACCATATGCATAAACGAAAAAGAACATAAGAAAATAACACAGCACTCATAACACCATAATTTTTTGTCAAGGAAACCCTGGTGGGGATGGTACCCACAAGCATGAACTAAAGTATAGTGTCCCTGTTAGGAGACCTAGCCATGTTAGGAGCTGAATATTGCATAGTACATTTCCTTGTTAACCTTGTTAAAGGAATAATAACCCTGTTAAAGGTATACAACACCCTTTTAGGGGCCAACTAAGCATACAGCTCTTAGAATGTAATTCTGTTACAAAATGTTCTCAGTAATGAACAAAACAAGAATCTCTAATGTTTAGATAGTTCATGTTCATAGATCATCAATGATCTCTGTCATCCTCTGCTCTGCCATTCACATATCCTCAAAAACATATAATATATCCAATCATCTATCATCCTTCGCTCAACAAAAAGATCTCCATATATATATATATATATATCTTTTCTCTTTACCAAGTCAACTTCCTTAACCAAGTATTACATAGTCGGCTCTCAATAAAAAATACATTTAATAAAACAAATATCAAATTCATAGTCAGCACTCTTACATAATCAAAGTATAGGTTATCAACAATCATAATCAAACTTTGATTTCTAGGAGTCCACGTCATACTCTCTGAATCATCGCTTCAGTCCAGCTACTCTGTATCACTGTTCTGTTGTTGTCTATCTATTTTCAAATCTCTATAACTTGATATAAACATTACCAAAACAAAATCAATCTTAGGTGGAGGTCACACATACCCCATACTATCTTCCTCTAAGATTTCTTTCCATAACTCATTGATCTCGATCTTTGATACCCAAAATACCTTTGTATCTCTGCTTCTGTACTTAGTCAATTTCAGAGTCACAAAAACTCAACTTTATAAGAATCGATCTGTAACCCAAATATGTTGCCATAAATGAAAACCAAAAAGTGAATCAAAATACACAAAATTTTTCACTTGCCAACAATCTCTCCCTTTGACATTGATGGAAACACTCAACAAAAAAAATGACTAAGTGTTTCAACAAAACAAAACCATCTCTCCTTCTTTCTAGATATTTTGTTTTTCTCTTCTTCCCTTATATATTATCTTCTCCTTCTCCTTTATTATATAACTCTTCTTTCTTCTTCCATTCATTTTTCTTCTCTTCCCCCCCTTTGATAATAATGACAAAGGTGCATACAAAGTAATAGGTTTAGTGCTTGCTCACTAGTTTCAAAATATCTTGAAAGGAATCTTCCAAGATATTCACTTCAGTAATCCATGACTTTAGAAATAGCTGACTAACATGAATTAGTCCAGTCAATGCAAATGATGCAGTCTCTTCTTCTTTAAACTATGTAAGCATAGAGTTAGTCAATGAATCTGTAGTCTTCTCCAAGTCTGATAAGTGTGCTTCAATTATAGATAGCTTAGGAGTGATTAAACTCTCCAACAAATTGAGTCTAGTCAGTACTCTCCCTTTCTCAATATCCAATACATCTAGTTTTGCCAAAATTCTAGTTACTTCCTTGTCTGTTATAGATTTTGAAGAGGTTTCACAACTGTCCATCATACTGTTCAAAGTTGACCTGTCCTTGGCAATGAAATCTTCAATGTTCTGATCATGCCTAATAGGATTCATGTAGTAACTAAATAGCTTCCTTCCATGTCCAATGCAACTCTTAGCATTTGCAGTAGTAGTTTTCAAAATGCTCAAGTCCCATTAGATAGAATTGCAAACTTTGGATAGCTTCTGATGACATGTAACTGATTGAATGTTTGAAGATGTTAAGTTGATAATCATGCAAGGCATTAAATCAGTTAGTGTATTTTATTGTCATTGATGTCAACTTGATATAATCTGTATGGTCAAGGACATACTACTAAAGACTTCAAATAACTGATGAATCAAGGCTATGCTATCAGTAATGCATATAAGTCAAGTATTCACTAAGTGACTGTATAAACTGATGGAGTGCACACTGATAGACAGAGTAAAAGTGAAAAGTCATAGTGTTACCCGATGAGCAAATGTACAACATTACCAATGAGCAAAGTCACACTCTTGCTCGACGAGCAAAGCACAGTGTAACTCAGCGGACATAATTACAGTGTTGCTCGACAAAAAAGACAAGAATGGAGATCCCGATGACAACTGAAGTCACACCGACGGAACAATTAGTTATCACCGATGACTAACTAAAGTGTTGACCGATAGAATAGAGAGTTCAGAAATGAAAAAATGCTTAGTTGTCAAGAGCTATAAATAAACTTAACTGATACTTATCATTGTTTTAATCGACTAGATAAAGCCGAGGATAAGTAATTGATTTAAAGCTGATTTTTCCAGTTGGCAAGAAGATCTCTTTGAGATAAAATTGAATTTTTCTTTAAATCTAATTGGTGAGAATTGTGGATTACGCCAAGAATCAAGAAAGCCAAGAAACGGTGAATCATGTTTATAAAGAGACTGTATAGTTAGAAAATGGAAGCACTTCCATGGTAGACTAGTTTAGCCTTCCAAATAAGGTGTTTGGGGTCATATTGGGCACCTTTAATTGGTTCTTGAATTTGACCTAGCTTTTCTCCTATTCTTCCTTTCTATCAACTTCTTTCCATCTAGTTTTCTGCATTCTGGACTACAGATCTGAGGTTTTTGACCTCAGAGCCAAGGTCAACCTTTTGGGTCTATGTCAACCTCGACCCTAACCTAAGTAAAGGTTGACCTCAACCTTGACCTAGGTCAAGGTTAACCTCAACCTTGACCCAGGTTTCAAATCTCAAGGTCCCACAGTTTATAGATGTCAGTCTTTGCAAAACGTTGTTTCCCGCTTTTGGGTCGGCTATTTTGGGGTTTCAAAGAGTTGATTCCTAAATTATATTTAACTTAGGTCCTCTCCTAGGGGTAAAGGCTTTAATAGGACTTTAAATCTCCTATTTCAGCCTCCTTAGAATATTGTGCCCTAATTTCATATAAAAGGAAGTTTTCTCCTCTCATTTTCACTAAGCGATATTGAGCAAGAAAAAGTCTTCTAATCATGATCAAGCATCCATTATTCTCAAGCTTCCAAGGTGTTCAAGTCTTCTTCTCAAGAATTCAAGCTCTCTATTGAAGATCAAGGATTCAAGCTTTCAATCCTTTGAAGGGATTAGGTGCAAACATTCAAGATTCATCATTCAAACCCTAGATCTAGCCATTATGATGGTGTAATCTTCCTTCAAGATCCTTTATGCATCCTCAAGACTCTTTCATTATTATTTCAAGGTGGATTCCAAGAATAAAATCATGGAGGTTTATGGTCTTTATTGAGTCCAAGCTTTTATATTTACATACTTGCTTACATTTGAATCACAATTGCATATCTATTAAATATCATAGCTTCATTCTTAGATTTAATTCTACTACTTGCTAGCATTCTATACTTTATTGATTTCAAGGTTAATTCTTAAATCAGGGTTTGACTAAGGCAAACCCCTCACCCCCAACAAAAAACCTCTTTTTTCTTGTAGGTATAGGTTTGGGACTGCGGATTTGGACTCAGATCTGGATACCCTTTTCGGCTTTCTTTTAGACTTTGCGAAGAAATTCTCTATCGGACCTGTGCAGGTCAGGGTTGACATTATTGGGTCAGGGTTGACATTTGTGGGTCAAGGTCGACCTTTTTCATAAAACAGTGTTGGATCAGAAGAAAATTTCTGGGTTTTGTTTGTCTCTGCGCGTTCCAGTTTCGGATCATACTTCAATTTTTCCAGAAATAAAGTATAGACCTCAAAAAAAACATTCTTTGATCTGAAATTATTTAAGGTTAGTGCATTTCTCCTATTTCTTTAATTATTTCTATATATCATACTTACTTAATCAATTAACAAAATTTAAGATCCTCTTCTCTTATCTCATTTCCAAATGATTGATTCATTTGTGCATTAATCCTTCTCTTGGATTGATCAACTTGGATCCTTCATTTGTGCATTTGGGGAATAAAAGAGGAATATCTTATCTTCCTCATAATCACATTTCAATACAAACACAATTTAAATGTAAAGGTTAGGGAAATACACAATCAAACCCTAATAAAACTAAATAAACAAAAGAAACATTTTTTCTCCCTTTACATTTTTGTGAACCCACGATAGACAACTCCTTCTCTTTGGTGTTAGATTTACATCTTAGATTATAACTTGCATCTGAAAATATAAAAATAAAAATTTAAATAAATTTTCATAAAAATACAAAAACACTTCTTGCATTTCATTTATTATGAAGATCTTTTGGTGTATGGCTATTTTCCTCATTATTCTTCTCTTAGCATCTCTTTATAGTACTTATGATGTGTATGAGACTATCCTCCATTTTATTACATTCATCACTCTTCATGGTGTGCTTGCTTATGCCATTATGAGATTGACCAATACTAGTCTCACTACTTTTAAAACTTCTATTAAGGATGTGTGTAATAAACTCATTACTCTTTTGGATTATGTGAAGAATTTGGTAGATGATACACCATTGCTTAATCTTCCTAATCTTCTTCCTAACCTTCCTAATCCAATTCCTAATACTCCTACTCCTATTGTTCCATCTTCCATCTCTAGTTCTTCTCACACTTTTGTTGAGGCTCAAACTATGATACAAGATGAGGATGTGCAAGAATTCTTAGATTTACCTTCTCCTTCTTATCTGATCCATGATGCTATTAAGAGAAAATCCCAAGAAAATTCTCCTAAAACCATCATTCCACCTTACACAACATTTTCTCATGAAAACAATAATCAATCACCTCCTTATAGAAGCTTTCCAAGATAGATACACTACTAGATACACTATCATTGATAAGCAAGGTTATAAGGGTTTAGGTCTTGGTGTTAATGAGCATGGAATTAAAAACCTAATTCATGTGTCTCCTAAACAAAATATGCATGGTATAGGCTTCCTGCCTTCTCAATTTGAGGTATCTGATCTTAACTATCATCCTCCTCTTTATATTCTTCTTCCAACACCTACCTTAGACCACCTTGATACTCCTCAACATGTGGCTAAAAAGGTGTATGTCCAGTTAATGAATTCCAAGAAAGATATCTTCAAACCCATTATGAGAAATGCTCTCTCTAAATATAAATGTCCTTTTCATTACAGTAATAAATATTTACTTGCTGAGTGTGTGCATTTCAAGCTATATGTTAGAGAAAGAGCTTCTTTGGGAATTATATCTCATTCTCGTGCAGTATTACAATTTCTTCATAATTTTGATATAGGGCATTCCGCTTGTTCTTCTACAAGTTAGATTGCATTTTGACTCTTATCTATTCATTGGGGGGCAAGAGGTATCTTAGTCCAGTCTTCTAGGATCCATTTTACTCTTAGCATATCTTTTGTGTTGAGTTTAATTGGTTATTATTTCTATATTCTATCCCTATAAATCATCCATGATATCTTTTCTAAGAGATTTGTTTTGTAAGGATATCTCTTTTATATGAAATCTCTTGATATAATTTGATATATCCCTTGCCTTCACACCTAGGGGGCAAGGTATGTTCTTTCTTCCTCTATCTAAGGAGCTACTTTCCCTAGCTTAGTGGCGTGTGTTTATCTTACAACATTATTTCTTTATAAAGATTTGTGTTTTAACTATTGATACCCTCTTATATGAGAGGTGATTTTCCTAGGTCATCACCTCTTCTTTATTTTGTAAACTATGTTTTTGATAAACTCTTTCTCTTTCTTTGGGTTTGAGTTTGTTTCCTTCA
This sequence comes from Thuja plicata, assembly GCA_018584345.1. Taxonomy (NCBI): domain Eukaryota; kingdom Viridiplantae; phylum Streptophyta; class Pinopsida; order Cupressales; family Cupressaceae; genus Thuja; species Thuja plicata. The sequence goes on from MU225529.1 coordinate 1,013,646, forward strand.
TCCGAAGATTCCTCTTCCTCTTGATTACAGGGGGCTTTTTGATTGAATCTTTGTTCCCTCTTTTCTTTAGAAGATGACATTTTATCCTAAGCACTCCTCTATGGTGAGGGTCTTGTTGATGAGATCTCTTCCCTTTTGAGGATCCTTTTTCCATAAGTGACATATCCATTTCATGATTATCTATTTTCTTGGATGTAAGGGTCAAGGCTCTTTGCTAAGAATATGGTATACAATGTTGTTAAGCTAGATATCTCCTTACCTTGTGAAGTAGGTATTCTCTTTTCTCTTTCTTATCCTACCTAGTGGGTAGTCATGATAAGGAGGGGGCATATATAGGGTCTCCCTTGTACTATAGTTTACATTTATTTATATTTTACAGCATGCTAAATCCACGGAAGGTAACACACATAATTTGCTAAATCCTAAAGAGACACGCATTTTTTACTTTTTACTTTTTTGCTAAATCCTTAGAAGGTAATGCACATAAGTTGCTAAATCTTGAAGAGATACGCACCCTTTTATTTTATGATATGATAAATCCTTGAAAGGTAACACACATAATTTGCTAAATCCTGAATGGACATGCATTTTATATTCCATAGTGATACAAGAATGTAGATCTATGAATATTTTTAAAGCTATCAGAAGACGCATTTACAATTACAAGCACAGTTTATGGGTGAACCTGTTGGGCTCTCCCTCCTAGGTGATTCATTGTAAGGTGGGCATCTTTCTAGGTGAGGTAATCACTTTTTCTTTTCTCTCTTTTCGCTTTCATGCTAGTAGGATTAGATCATGAAACTATGTTATCTATAGTCTTGCTCTGGTCTTGCTTATGTGATCATGTATGTTTTCTATGATTGATTTCTCTTTATCTTCCATATCTTTATGCATGTATGTTGAGTTAGAATACTTGGTCTAGGGGATCATTTCCTTGACCTAGTCATGTTGTACCTCGTTGGGATCCACCAATTTCTTTCTTATAACTTTACCCTGAGCATGTTTGATTTCTATACTCCCGCTAAAGTGGGGGCTAAATGTATAGTAAAAAAATGGAAGGACTTCCATGGTAGACTGGTTTAGCCCTTCAAGTAGGTTTTTTGGGGTCATATTGGGCACCTTGAATGCGTTCTTGACTTTGACTTGGATTTTATCCTATTCTACCTTTCTGTCCACTTCTTTCCATCCAATTTTTTGCATTCTGGACTACAGATCTTAGGTTTTTGACCTCAGGTTCAGGGTCGACCTTTTGGGTCTATGTCAACCTTAACCCTGAACTAGGTCAAGGTCAACCTTGACACTGACCTAGGTCAAGGTTGACCTCAACCTTGACCCAGTGTTCAAATCTGAGGGTCCCACAATTTTTGGATATCGATCTTTGCAAAACGTTGTTTCTCACTTCCGAGTCAGCTGTTTCAGGTTCCAAAGCGTCAATTCCTAAATTATATTTAACCTACGTCATCTCCTAGGGGTAAAGGCTTTAATAGGAATTTAATTCTCCTATGTCAGCCTCCTTATAAGATTGTGCCCTAATTTCATATAAAAGGAAGTTTTCTCCTCTCACTTTCACTAAGCGATATTGAGCAAGAAAAGTTCTTCTAATCATGATCAAGCATCCATTATTCTCAAGCTTCCAAGGTGTTCAAGTCTTCTTCTCAAGCATTCAAGTTACCATTGAAGATCAAGGATTCAAGCTTTCAAGCCTTTGAAGGGATTAGGTGCAAACATTCAAGATTCATCATTCAAACCCTAGATCTAGCCATTATGATGGTGTGATCTTCCTTCAAGATCCTTTGTGCATCCTCCAGACTCTTTCATTACTTCTTCAAGGTGGATTCGAAGCATATAATCATGGAGGTTTATGGTCTTTATTGAGTCCAAGATTTTATATTTACATACTTGCTTACATTTGAATTACAATTTCATATCTATTAAATATCATAGCTTCATTCTTAGATTTAATTCTACTACTTGCTAGAATTTTATACTTTATTGATTTCAAGGTTAATTCCTAAATCAGGGTTTGACTAAGGAAAACCCCTCCCGCCTAACAAAATAACCTCTTTTTCTTGTAGGTATAGGTTCAGGACTATGGATTTGGACTCAGATCTGGATACCCGTTTTGGCTTTCTTTCAAACTCTGCGAACATATTCTCTCTCAGACCTGTGCAGGTCAAGGTCAACATTATTGGGTGTGGGTTGACATTTGTGGGTCAAGGTTGACCTTTTTCATAAAACGATGTCGAATCAGAAAAATAGTTATGGGTTTTTTTCATCTCTGCATTCCTGTTCCGGATCATACTTCATTTTTTCTAGAAATAGAGTACAGACCTCAAAAAACAACATTATTTGATCTGCAATTCTTTAAGGTTAGTACATTTCTCCTATTTCTTTAATTACTGCTATATATCATGCTTACTTAATCAATTAACAGAATTTAAGATACTCTTCTCTTATCTCATTTCTAAATGATTGATTCATTTGTGCATTAATCATTCTCTTGGATTGATCAACTTGGATCCTTCATTTGTGCATTTGGGGAATAAAAGAGGAATATCTTATCTTCCTCATAATCAAATTTCAATACAAACACAATTTAAATGTAAAGGTTAGGGAAATACACAATTAAACCCTAATAAAACTAAGTAAACAAAATAAACATTTTTTCTCCCTTTACAGAGACAAACCCAATTCATTACGAAGTGTGTGGGGTGAACAAGAAAAGGGGAAGATGCTAAAGAGATTCTGAAGGAGAAGAAAGTCTTCATTCAATCCTGATCAAACAAGCTGGAGAAAGAGCTAGATTTTGTAGACACCGACGAATATTGAGACAACATCACAGAGAAAAATAGTGTGGAGCAAAGGTATAGAATTGATTATATTGATCAGAGAGGTAATGCACTTATAATAGATCTAAAAATCTGCAATTCAAGTTGTATATGTGAACAGATCATTAATGTTTCAGATTAACCATTAAAGCATCAATTCTCTTAACCGAGAAGGAATTAAAAGTATTTTGTAATTGAGATACATCCCAAGGAGTATCAAAAATTTTGATCGTAGAAAGTAGCATTGGATATGCCAAATATCTATTGATAGGCCAAGTGAGTGTTTGATCAAGGATGGTAGCATTAGATGCCAGATACTAGGTGACAAGCTATCTTTTAAATCCTCTAACAAGGTCACACCTAACACTGTGTTTGTAACTTTTAGCATGGTTGGCTCCTAATAGAGCTCACTTGAGAAGAGTGAAAATTTGAGGTACTTGTCCCAGTGGTTTTTCCCTTAACATTGTTTCCATGTTAAAAATCCATGTGTTATGTGTTTATGTTTCATTACTTTACTATTTTACAATTCACATATGAAATTCTGGATTCATTGGTATACTCTAGCTATTTACTTTATTTCGGTAAATACAAGACTGCTTATCGGTAAACATATAGAAGAAGGATTTACAAAGAATTCTGAAAAGTAGTAAATTGTTATAAGTGGGTGATCCCACAATAGTGGTTTACACTTTTTTGCTTAAACAGACATTGAAGTCTACATTTTGAAAAAAACTTTCAGATTCAGATGCATATTATCGTTAAACTGTTTGAAATCGGAAGATGAAGTAAACTAGAGTCTTTTAGGATTTTCTATCTAGATTGTAAATATATATTTTTTTTGTTTTTTTTTTTTAATTAATTTGAATGGTTTTGTTTTTCTCCCACAAAAACTGCTATGTTGATGAAAATGTCATTTTCAAAAAGTTACATTGACTTCATAGAGCATAACTTTTTTTCTAAAATAGATATCAATGTGATTCTTTCAAATTTGGTTTTGTAACATCCATACAGAGGGAATGCAATTGGTTTGATGACATTACCATGATTATGTCATATTTTATGAGTTTTTTAAGTAGAGTAAACCGTAATTTTGACATATCTTGACTGTATAGCTTATAACTTGTGTATTTATCAAAATTGAAATATTTGTTTTTTGATGGAAAGCAGACTCAAAGTCAGAGGGCACTGTTATTTTACAATTTTTTTTCTCTTGTCTACTATTTTTCATTGAACCTCAAACTTGGAGGTCTATATTGGATAAAAAACCTACATTCTATGCACGTCAAAAAACATAGACCTAATTAATTGAAAAAATTTCAAATCTATATTTGATAGAAATATTGTTCTGAGTACTTGTGCTATGCAAAATGACATCTCCCTATTCATCCATTTGAGCCCCATGCTTGAGCTCCGAATCCATGAAAATTGCAGATTTATGTTAGCCTCTGGAAATGACCTCTAATCAGAGGATTTTGATAGAAAGTATTTTCGATTGAAACTATTTATTTTCAATCGAAAGTAATTTCAGGATTTAACTACTTTTTGGTACTTTCAAAAGTAATTTAGTACTTTCGATCCAAAGTAACTTACGATCGAAAGTACTACTTTTTGGTACTTTTGATCGTAAGTTACTTACAATCAAAAGTATTTGTCAATTCTGATCGAAAGTAAGTTTTAATTTTTCTTTGGTCACACTTTTCAGGGTGAATTCCTTCCTCCAAAAAAGTGTAACCCACTATTGTGAGTTCACCCAAGTATTTCAAGGAATTTATCTTGTAGGACTGAGTATAACTTAAAGTTTAAAAGTAATAAGTTTCAAGGATTGATTTAGGAATTAATTTTTGAGGCCACTGATTCACCCCCCCTCTTAGTTATTACTAAAAATTTGTATCAAAGCTTGTGTGCTTAGAAGGAAGGTTTCAAGACCTAAGCTAAAGATCACAAGATGAACACACAAGATGTGCCCAAGTTGAACAATGACAATTTTGCTTCATGACAAAGCATAATAAGACTCCACTTATTAGGTATTGGAAATGATTTTACTCAATACTTAGATACTGAATATGTGTTGTCCACAGGAGCACCCATAGTTGAAAAATGAGAGAGAAGAATGAGCACAATTGCATGATGATAGAGCTTTCTTCCTCACTCTCTGATGTTGAATTTGAAGATGTCAAACCTGCAAGACTGCAAAGCAGATGTGGGACAAATTGATGCTTGTACATGGTGGTGACAAGAATGTTTTGAGAGACAAGGTAGAAAGCCTTAGAGGAAATTTTGATGATCTCAAAATGAAATAAGGTGAATATATCACACAGTACAACACAATAATCAAAGAGGTAGTCAATGCTATCCAAGGATTTGGAGGTGTACTAGAAGAAGATACAATGGTAAGTAAAATTCTAAGAACCTTACCGCCTTCTTATGCTATTAGAGTATCTTCCATTCAAGAAATGAGAGCAGTAACAAATAGAAATTTTACTCTAGACAGTTTGATTGGAAGAATTATTTCATTTGAGATGAACAATTTTGATAATAGTTTCTTACCAAACATAGAGTCTGCATTCAAACCTTCTTTGAGAATAAGTAAATCAAGTCATAAACACACTATGAGAAAATATAGTGATAGTGAAAGTGAAGAAGAAGATCTTGATGAAATTGAAGCACTTATGGCTAGAAGAATGCAGAGAGGCAAAGGTAAATACAAAGGTAAATTGTCACTTATTTGTTTTAGTTGTAAAGAGGTTAGACACTTTGTTTTTGGTTAAGGTAAAAGTAGGTTTTGAAAGGACCCCGAAACCTTTTACAAAAAGCTACTAGAGATAAGCATCAAAGGCACTTACAAACATAGAAAGCCTACATTGAACAAAAGGTAGGACCCAGAAAGACACCCTAGAATGAAAATAGGAAATTACAAGAATTGCTAAAAGAACGCACAGTTTCCAACACAACTTCTAGAAAAATTTCCAGATTTGAAGAAAAAAAATTACATCATTTTTTGGTAGGCTTCCTTTGCCTCCTTCTGTATTTCTTCCATTTTTTTAATGGACTCCTTCATCTCAAACATCTCTTTCAAGATCTCAGGGACTTTTATTTTAATACCACTTCGGGTTCTAGAACCAGGGCCTGAGCTTCCTTCCTTATCATCAATGGTAATTGTTGTATTTTCCAACAGACTTCTTTCCAGATAAGCGTATAACGCTTTTAGGTTATGAACTGAAACTTGAAGCCCATCGTTGCTGTGCTTAAGGATGAACCGTATCATGTTCCCATTGTATCTTATCTATTCTTTCATTTCTTTTATCTTTTCTTCCATAGTCTCATTAACTCTAGTAGTAAGCTCCTCATCTATGTTACTATTATTTACCTTAATCGTCAGATTTTTCTCCATTTTCTCAACCTTGGCTTTGAAAGGCTCCATTTCCTCTTGCATCTTAGTTAATTGATGCTTCATAATCTTCATCTCCTCACTAAGCTAGTCTTCCATACTTGCCCCATAGTCCACTTTGATTTTCAGAATTCTGTCATCTCTATCAATACCAACCTCTTCTGGGCCCATTCTCCATTTCTTACCGTTCCTTTTCTCAGCCTTTAAAGTCAACTGCTTATTTTGACCCTCCTCACCTTCATCATCATTCTTCTTCTCCTCTTTTTCATCTTCCTCTTTTCCATCTCCCTCAATTTCCATTTCTTTGTTACTAGATTGGACACTTTGTTGCAAGATGTCTTAAAATAAGAAAAGATGACAGAAGTAATGACATATCATTTGAAAAGAATTCTGACAGAGGTGTTTACAGAAGCTATCAACAATAAAAAATAAGAGATAACTGAGACTACAAGGACAAAGGAAAGAAGGCCAATTACCTAGCAAAATGCAAAGATAATGATACTGACACCAAATCTGATGAAGACGTCGAGATGATGTTTGTTGTAGTATAAGATGATTCAGACGATGATGAAGAAAGGTATGTAGAAACTACACTCATATCTAAGGTTAGTAAAAATGATGTCTGGATCATAGATAGTGGCTGCACTCACCACATGACTGGTGACAAACAAAAGTTTGAGACTTTTGAATACTGTAAAGGTGGTTCAGTAAGAATGGGTAATGACACACCTTGTCTAGTTGAAGGTAGACGAACCATAATGTTGAATAACTAGATAAAACGTGAAAATTCTTATTGGGTAAATGGATTGAATTATAATCTATTGAGTGTTTCTCAGTTGAATAATTCAAGTCACAGAGTAGCATTTGAAAATAAGAAGGAAAAGATCTTCAATAAATCAGGAAATCTGATTCATACCGGTTAGCAGAAAAAAGGTAACTTATTCTATCTAAATGATAATGACACCACTTGCTTAATGGCTAGAAATGAAGACATATGGTTGTGGAAAAAAAGATTGTGTTATGTGAACTTTGATAACATGATAAAAATAAGCAAAAAGAGAAATGTAAGAGGCTTACCAACGATGACTAAGCCCGACAATATCATGTGTAAGAATTGTCAAAAAGGTAAGATGACAAAGTCTAGTTTCAAAATAAAAACCCATACATCTGATGACATTCTAGAATTAGTCCATACTGATTTATGTGGACCTATGAGGACAAAGAGTTATTATGGAGATAGATATTTTATTCTATTTGTTGATGATTACTTTAGAATGATGACAATCATGTTTCTAACAGATAAATTTGAAGCATTTAAGATGTTTAAATGGTACAAAGAAATGGTTGAGAAACAAAGTCATAAAGAATTAAACTACTTAAGTTTGGATAGAGGAGGGGAATTTATTTTAGATGAATTCACTAACTTTTGCAATGCGAATGGTATCAAAAGACAAGTCTCTACACCGAGAACACTACAACAAAATGGTATTGTTGAAAGGAGGAACAAATCCATAGTTGATTGTGCAAGAACACTGATGATAGAGAAAGGCATCACCCAAATCTTCTGGAGGGAAGTTGTCAGTACTACTGTTTACACATTAAATAGAGTACAATTGAAGAAAGACACCAAGAAGACACCTTATGAGCTTTGGTATGGTTACACACCCAATGTAAGTTACTTCAAAATTTTTGGTAGTCAATTTTATATCTTAAAAGATGATAGAAATGGAAAACTTGACTCTAAGAGTGATGAAGGAATCTTTCTAGGGTATTCCACCAAGAGAAAGGCTTATAAATGTCTAAATAAAGCCTCTAACAAAATTGTTGAAAGTGCAAATGTAAAGATAGATGAATTTGCAGAGAAGATTGAAAAGGAAAGCACAAAAGAACCATAAGACTAAAATAGGTTTGTATACAATGAAGAACCTGACACTCTACCCATCCAACAATGTAGAGCTCCCGAGCAATAGATCATTGAACCCGATCATCAGGCTATAAATATCGATGATCAGGATATTGCCCAAGATAATGCACAAATTAATGGATAACATAATGAAGGAAAAAATTATGATCAAGTTTATAGAGAAAGAGTTGAACCTATACTTTCTAGATATGTCAGAAGGAACCATCCACAAAACTAGATCCTTAGAGACAAGAAGGTTGGTATGAGAACCAGAAGTAAGTCTCTAAATACAAGATGTCTTATTTGTGATTATGAGCCAAAATATGTCAATGTTGTACTTGATAATGATGAATGTATTAGTGCTATGAATGAGGAGATTGAGAAAATAGAGAAAAAAAGATATAGACACTTGTACTAAGACCAGATGAAAAGAATTTCATCGGTAAAAAATGGACACTCAAGAATAAACTGTATGAGAATGGAGAAGTCACCAGAAATAAAGCAAGACTAGTATGCAAGGGGTATGCACAAAAAGAAGGGATTGACTATGGAGAGACCTTTGCACTTGCTGCTAGGATAGAAGGAGTAATAATATTACTTTCTTATGCTGCATGTAAAGGCTTCAAGGTATATCAAATGGATGTCAAGTCTACATTCCTAAATGAAATACTTGAAGAAGAGGTATACATTGAACAACCATAAGGGTTTGTTGATCTAGACAAGAGGGACATCGTATGTAGACTTCACAAAGACTTGTATGGATTGAAACAAGCACCCCGAGCCCGGTATGAAATAATTCATTCCTATCTTATAAGTATTGGATTTGTAAGGAATAGTGAAAATAGTAATCTTTATTTGAAGGAAGATATTGATGCTAACATTTTGATTGTCGAGATATTTGTTGATGACATCATATTTGGAGGTAATGATATGCTATGCAAATCATTTGCAAATGAAATGAGTAAAGAAAAACTGTGTCAAAAAATGCCGAAAAAAGAATAAAATTGTATTATAAAAGCATAGAGACAACAACCAAAGAAGAGGGTGAAAATCCCTGGCTTTAGCCTGTCGTAAGTCGAGTGACCTATCCTAACCTTACCAATATAAAAATCTCCTTGAAAAAATCTGATTTAAAATCATTGAGTCAAAACTGAATGGTTTTATTGGTACTTCACTTTTTTATAATAGATGAATAAACAAATTCATAAATGATCTAAATATTTAATCTATATATACATCACAACAACATAACCATATATCTAAAATATCACTTCAAACTTATATAAAAAGTGCATCTCTAAATATAAGACTACATAAAATCCAAAGATCACTATAGTGACATACTACGTTGAAAGCATTAAGATAGTAAGTGGTAATAATTAATTATAAGTTTGACCAATTTAACATTAAATCAAATTAGAATATATGCAAATATTGACTGTAAATTGTTAACATTATCTTTATTTTGATTCCTAAAAGACGTCATTGCATATTAACGACAAGATGAAGGTATTTTCATTACACAATCCAAATACATAAAATAAGTACTAAAAATATTCAAGATGGAAGAGTCCAAACTAGTTGGAACACCAATGGAAATTGGATGTAAGTTGACAAAGGAAGACAAGTCATCAGAGGTAAATTAGACTTTGTATAGATTAATGATTGGAAAACTCATGTATGTTGTACATACTAGACCAGATATTGCACATGTAGTAGGAATAGTTGCTAGATTTTTTGCTAATCCTAGAGAATCACATATGACTGCTGTGACAAGAATCCTAAGATATCTAAAGAATACCAAGGAATATGGCTTATGGTATAGAAAAGAAGGCAAATTTGAACTTAAGGGCTTTATCGACGCTGATTGGGCTGGAAATATTGATGACCAGAAGAGCACAATTGGAGGAGAATTCTTTATGGGTGAGAGACTTGTCACATGGATCAGCAAGAAGCAATGATGCATCTCTTAGTCAACTACAGAAGAAGAGTATGTTGCTACTGCTGCAAACTGCTCAAATATTGCATGGATCAGACAATTACTGGAAGGTATGCATATGAAAATTATTGATCCAGTAATTATCTATTGTGATAATACAAGTGCAATAAAAATTTCCAAGAATCCAGTCATGCATGCTAAAACAAAGCATAGTGCCATCAGGTATCATTATTTAAGAGAACAAGTTCAAGCAAAAGAGGTGATACTTGAGTATGTGAAATCAAAGGAAAAATTAGCTGATATCTTCACCAAGCCACTACCCAAGGATGCATTTGAATACTTGAGAAAGAGACTAGGGGTCAGACCCTTTTCTACTGGTCAGTAAAATGACTAGAAGGCTACATCAACTTGCATATTATCAGAATATCATTCACGTTGATGTAAGCAGAGAGATGCACTTCAAAAATAAATCTATACACAACAAGGTATTTATCTACTCTGAGCACCAAAGTTATTGTATTATTGATGGATTGGGAAATTCAAGGAATATATTAAGGATAGAAAGGATTTGTTTGGCATTACTGTCAATTTTTTTTGGCAAAATGTATGTTTGGCATTGTTGTCAAAGGAGAGAAATATCTCATTATCATACTGATAAAGGGAGAGATTGTATCCATTATCACTTCAAGGAGAGACTGTATCCATGGGAGAGATTATACATCAAGGAGAGAATTTATCCATCACAGTATACAAAGGGAGAGATATAACAACAAAGGGAGAGTACATCAAAAGAGAAAGAATTGCTGACAAGAGACATCAAAAGAAAGGAGAACAGTGAAAGGGGGAGTGTTTGAAACAAAAGAAAAAACACATCACATCAGAGAAAGAAAGATTCTACATCTATCTAGTGAAGGGATTGAAGACAAACAAAAAGCTGCAAGAATCAAATCAAAGCTATTTGAGCTTACTGAAAGCCAAACATTTGTAATAGTTACATTAGGAAAGCTTGATGAAACTGTATATTTCATATTGTATTAGTAATAGTATAGTATGATATTTTAGTGTGTTTCCATCAATGCCAAAGGGAGAGATTGATGACATGTAACTGATTGAATGTTTGAAGATGTTAAGTTGATAATCATGCAAGGCATTAAATCAGTTAATGTATTGTATTGTCATTGATGTCAAATTGATATAATCTGCATGGTCATGGACATACTGCCAAAGAATTCAAAGAAATGATGAATCAAGGATATGCTAACAGTAATGCATATAAGTCAAGTATTCACTAAGTGATTGTATACACCGGCAGAGTGCACACCGATGACCAAAGTAAAAGAGAAAAGTCATAGTGTTGCCTGACGAGAAAATGCACAGTGTAACCCGATGGAAAGAATTAAAGTGGTTCCTGATGGAAAAGACAAGGACGGAGATCCTGATGACAACTGAAGTCACAATGACAGAACAGTTAGTTATCACCTATGACTAATTGAAGTGTTGACTGACAGAATAGAGAGTTCAAAAATGACAAAATGCTTAGTTTTCAAGAGCTATAAATAGAATTAAATGATACTTATCATTGTTTTAATTGACCACATAAAGCCGAGGATAAGTAATTAATTTAAAGCTGATTTGTCCAGTTGGCAAGAAGATCTCTTTGAGATAAAACTAGAGTTTGCTTTAAATCTAATTGGCGAGAATTGTGGATCATGCCAAGAATCAAGAAAGACAAGAAATGGTGAATCATGTATATAGAGAAACAAACCCAATTCATTACGAAGTGTGTGGGGTGAACAAGAAAAGAGGGAAGATGTTAAAGAGATTTTGAAGGAGAAGAAATTTTTCATTCAGTCCTCATCAAACAAGCTGGAAAAATGGCTAGATTCTACAAACACCGACAAACAGTGAGACATCATCATAGAGTAGAACAGTATGGACCAAAGGTATAGAATTGATTATATTGATCAAAGAGGTAATGCACTTACAATAGATCTAAAAATCTACAATTCAAGTTGTATATGTGAACAAATCATTAATTTTTTAGTTTAACCATTGAAGCATCAAGTCTCTTAACAAAGCAGGACTTAAAAGTCTTTTATAGTTGAGATACATCCCAAGGAGTATAAAAAAGTTTGATCATAGAAAGTAGCATTGGGTATGCCTAATACCTATTGATAGGCCAAGTGAGTGTTTGATCAAGGATGGTAGCATTAGATGTCTGATACTAGGTGACAAACTATTTTTTAAATCCTCTAACAAGGTCACACCTAATAGTGTGTTTGTAACCTTTAACAAGGTTGGCTCCTAACAGAGCTCACTTAAGAAGAGTGAAAATTTGGGGTACCGGTCCTAGTGGTTTTTACCTTAATAGGGTTTCCACATTAAAAATCCATGTGTTATGTGTTTATGTTTCATTAATTTACTATTTTACATTTCACATATGCAATTCTAGATTGATCGGTATACTCTAGCTATTTAATTTGTTTCGGTAAATACAAGACTGCTTATCGGTAAACATACAGAAGAAAGATTTACAAAGCATTCCGACAAGTAGTAAATTATTATAATTTGTTCAAGTTATTCATCTTGTAGGACCGAGTATAACTGAAAGCTTAAAAGTAATAAGTTTCAAGGGTTGATTTAAGGATTAATTTTTGAGGCCACTGATTCACTCCCCCTCTCAATTATTACGAACAACCTCTTCTCCAAGTAGTTCTTTTCTTCCTTCTCTTTTGAAATCTTTATCAAACTCTCATAATAACCATCAAATTCATCAAGTGTTATCTTTAGGTTTTTCAATGTCATCTCTGTGCTGTAAAACAATAGGTACTAGAAGCAATTTGTTCACAGTATCAATTGCTCTAGTTACTACCTTAGCCTTTTTGTCACCTTTTTTCTCTGATCTCTCCTTGGCTTTAGTAAGTGCAGCAAAAGAGAATTTCATCAGCTCATCCTCATCCATGCAATCAACATCAACATCTAATTTATTGTCTTTCCTTGCCAACAATGAGACAGAAGATGTGTTTACCCCAGTTTTGGTTTCATCTTTTTCTTCATGTTCTTTCTGTCCTTCATCTTGTAGTGCTTCACTCTATTCTTTCTTCTTCTCTTCTTCCTCTTTTTGCTCTACTTCCTTAGCAATTGTGTTGTCCATAATTTTTGCAAATAAGTCCTCATCATTAGAGGTGTCAAGTGTTATAGGTACGCCAGAAACATAGAAATCTGGTTGTATATCAACTTCGCTCTTCTCAGGACTTGCCTCAGCTGGTTTCAAAATTTTTCCCTTTCTTAAAGATGTAGGCAAAGTAGTTTTAGGAAGTGGAGTCTCCTTAGGAGTAGTGTTCATTAGTGTTTTCTCTAGTGCTTTCTAAGTCTCTTGAGTGATTTCATCATATTCTCTTGCCATAAATTTTAGTAGTCTGATCTTAGTTCTCAGTAAAGGTTTCAATTCTTTGATTATTTTGTCCCTTTCTTGTAAAGATATCATAGGTAGCATATTTTCAATTTCCTAATTGTTTCATCCTTGATCTGTGCTAGCTGTTTCCTAGTCTCCAATCTCCCATATAAATCTTCAGGGACATTGCCCTCAATTTTTGATAGAGTCTTCTTGAAAATAAGTAAATGATTAACCACAATATCTTCAATCTTAAGTTTATGTGTCTCCTCATACCTGTCATAGTATTTGTTTATTGTAACTAGATTACCCTGATCTATAGCTCTTTTCTCAATCATTTTTAAGTTAGGCTTCCATATGTGTTTCTCACTTTCAGTTCTCTTCTCTTCTCTCATAGTGCTTGGTTCCTTAGGTGATGTCTTCCTATGAGATCTAGTGTTTAGCCTAGGAGTAGTCTTTTCTACTTGCGATTTCTATTGTGGTGGGGAGGAGGTGTCTACATTAATGTCTACAATAGGTGCAACAACTATCATCACAACTTCAGGATGTGGAAGGGATGAAGTACTAGCACTTGCCAATCTAGAAGATCGCTCTTTCATTTTCCTTTTCACATCCTTCAACTCTTCCTCTGTTAGTCCTTCCTTAACACCACATTCATGCACAATTTTATCAATTTTCCTTTTCCTCAGACCTCTACTATGTTCTTCTCTTCCCTTAGTAGATTTCTCCTAATACTTTCCCCATCTTTCTTCTTATGTATCAATCTCAGATGCAAGAACATGTTCAACTTGCATAGTCTGTACTTTTAAACTTATCTTATATCCCATAGGATAACACCATTTTTTCCTTGGTACAAATGCCTCAAAGCATACAAAATAATTTTCAACCATGAAACAGATTGTATCCTTGTACTTCTCAACTATGTCATCAGGTATCCTGTATCTCTCTTTCATCTGCCTCTAAAGGATTTTGATCATGCCAAATAATTCACCATCAATCCATGTCATGTTCTGTCTTTTGTAGCTCTGTGTGATCTGAATACAATAGGTATCCCTATTTTCCAACCACTAGGGTGCATGCCTAGGAATCTATGTTCAATGTGTATAAACATATGTATGAATACTGAGCCAAATCTTAAGGCCTTTGATCTGTCTTTCTTTATCAGTTTTACGTTCTCTAGAAATTGTTGTGCTAACACTTTGCATAGGTTGTACTTGACATTTTATTTCAACATTCTCCATGCCATCATGATAACTCCTACTGATACCGAATTAGGTCTACTATTGTAGTATAATTTATAGCAAAGTATCATAGAAATTAGTCTCACATCTTGTTGAAAGATGTCATTCACATTCATTTCTCACATGTCCCAATTAGAGTGAGTTAGGGTTTCAACTTTCTTCTTCACATTTTTTCTGCAACAGGAATGATTCCTGTATTGTCAAATCCAGTAATCTCATGAATTAAATCACTACATATCTTCACAGGCTGCTCGCCTATCCAAATAAACTGATCATGTACTCTACTGAATAATATCTTAAACCATTCTTCTTTGTCAAATTCATACAAATCTATAATTTTCATAATGTTCAATTGATCAATATGTTTGTACTCATCTCTCATAATGCCTTTATCAGTCATATACTCCATCTCAGTATAAATTTCATCAATACCTAGTATATCATACTTACAATGAATGTAAGCCCTAATATCTTCCACGTGTAAAAATCTGTAAGGTGTTCAAGAAAATCATCCTTCAGGGTCTTCTTCATAAGACTTGAATACATGTTTCATGAACTTATGCCTAGGTTGATCAACAACATCATCAATAACAGGTGCATCCATAGCTAGATGATGTAAATACCTCTTTCACGCTAAATTCTGAGTTTTCGCTTCAATCGATCATGCAAGGCAAATGTAGGATAGATTGAATCTCTCTGCTCTCTGATCTCCTTAGGTCTCTATTTGTTAAATGGTAAGGAAATAGATCATCATATGGTGCTTTATACAATGTTTAAGTTATAAAAGTTCACTTTACCCAATAGTGTCTAGTTATCTATAGATCTTGCAATCAAAATATATGCATCAGATGATGTTGCGCTCTTAATTGTATACTCCATGATGTCAGCCATGTTCATACCTAAGCTCGCATGAGCTCAATCCACAAGTTACGAGGTGGGATATATTCTGATGTCTTTATCCAATGCTCACTCTAAGGCCATGATCGGCCAATTAGGTCGATTCTGCTTTACTACCATCATGCGAAGATCTAGTAGCATCTACTATCTCTCCCTGTACCAATGTCTCACTTGTTTCTTTGATCTTCCTTATCTTACCACTGCTGTTATCTTCTGCTTTCTTAATACAATTGTCAAAATAACTCTTTAAATATGCAACACTCTTACCAATATCACTTCCATTCTTCTGTGTATTCATAGGAGGTGGTGCTCTTCTATTTTTTACTCCATTATACCTACAAAACTTTGCTATGGGTAAAAGTACAAACCTGTGTCACACTTTTATAAAGGAAAAGGACGACAACATTCAAATTTGTAAACTTTAACGACATAAAAGTGGCACTTGTGTTTAGAATTTCAAGATGATGTAAACTAATGAAATGTGTAAAATTTGATCAAGTTTAGGCTTATAATTTTTTTAAAAAAATTTGAAAAAAATTTGACATAGTTTTTTAATTTTTGAAGTCCATTTTATTATTCCTGAAATATGCTAAAAATTTAGGGTCTAGTCTGTGTTAACAAACTATATGCAAATAATATTTTTTTCCTCTGATTCCATAATATGTTTTAGATGACATGTATAGCTAATGCATAAAAAAACAAAGATTGGATTTCGTTAAATATTTTGTCTGTTATAACTA
>MU225529.1:1037069-1060354 GCA_018584345.1 Thuja plicata
AGATTATGGTTTAGGGTTTAGAATAAGATTATAATTCATGTAAGGGTTTATATCATGATTAGTATTATATGCTTAGGGCTATAGTCTTGGTTAGGGTTATAATTTAGGGTTAGTGTTAGTATTGTAGCTTTAGTTAAGGTTAGATTTATGCTTTCGGTAAGGAATATAGTTAAGGTTAGGGTTTAATGTGTGGATTAAGATTAGGATTAAGGTTTAGTGTTAGGTTTATTGTTAAGCTAAGCTTTTATATTATGGTTACTATTATGGTTGGGGTTCGCATTTTGATTAGGATTATAATTAGGGTGAGGATTTACATCACGGTTGGTATTATGGTTATTAAGGTTAGAAATTATAGTTAGTTTTTAATTTAATCATTAGTATTTTACTTAGAATTATAGTTTTGATTATGGTTAGGGTTTATTTTTTATTAGGATGATGGGTTATGGTTTAGGATTAGGTTTGGGGTTTAGTTTTAGGGCCAGATTTTAATGTTCATGATTAGGATTATGTCCAGGTTCAAGATTTTATATCATGCTTGTAATTATGGTTTAAGCTAGCATTCTGATGAGAGTTAGGGTTTTTGATATGGTTAGAATCAAGATTAGTGTTAAGATTATGGTTAGAGTAAGGGTTTGTACATCATGGTTAGAATTATGGTTATTAGAGTTAGGGTTAGGATTGAGGGTTAGAGTTAGGATTGAGGGTTAGAATTAGGATTAGGATTTGTGTTAAGTCTAGGTTAAGAGGTATAATTTGGATTATGTATAGGGTTAGGGTTTAAATTAGGTCTAGAGATAAATGAGGATTAGAGTTAGATGTAAAATTAATATTATAGTTGGGGTTCACATTATATCCAAGATCTAACTACACCCTAACTCCTATTAAAATATATCTAACAAAATTAAATTAAAACATTTTAAAACATATCTAACAAAATTAAATTAAAACATTTTAAAACATATCTAAAAAAATTAAATTAATTAAATAACTAACACATTTAATTAACTGAAAAAAAAAAGATTATATTAATTACATAACTCAGTTTATATAAAATCATATTATTTTATTTCTACGATAAAAAAAAAAAAATACTAAATATAAAAAAAAAAACTATTAAATTAAAATATTTGTTTTAAATTACAACTATTTTCTATTAATTAAACCAAAAAAAACTATTAAACATGGATTTTTAATTAAAAAACAATTATTTAATACTAAATAAACAAAAATAACTAAAAAAAACATTGAAAAACATTAAAATAAAAAAATAAAAAATGTACTTACCCCTTCTAGCTGGAATACCCCTGTAGCTCTCTCCGAACCCCCGACCCGCTAAATGAGAATGACCTGCGTGGGCTTTTTTTTCCCCTTTAATATACTTTTGGGGGTCCGACCGGATCCCCTTCTGGCCAGAATGGGTCTGGCGGGAAGGGGTCCATTCGGACCCCTCGTGCCACATAGGCACCACTTGGCACCTAAAGGGCACCACGAGGGTCCAGCCAGACCAATTCTGGCCGGACCCATTCCGGCCGGACCCTCTCAGGATGTCCTCTAGTGTGACACACTATTATACTTTTACCCCTATATGACCTAGATTATTGCATTTGTAACATATAGGGGGTCTTCTTTCCTGATTTACTTGCAGCTTACAATACTTCACAATGTGTCCAATGTTATTACATTTGTAGCATGTAGGTTTCATTGTAGGTTCTCTTCCATTGTCTTATCTATATCTAGATTGATTAGGTTTCTTGCATTCTTCTTTCTTGTGCCCATATCCATTACAATTAAAATAATAACCAAAAAATGTCTTAAAAGGGGAATTACCTCTGCAATCTCTTTTCATGTGTCCAAACTTGTTACAACCAAAGAATCTACCTCTGAAAGGTTTGATCTATTGTCTAGGTTCTTTAATAGTACAAGTTTTTCTACATCAATATTTGCATCAAATTTCTCTTCCTGATTCTTTGAGCATTCAACCTCATTGAAGCCAATACCAGTCATATCACCTTTAGGTTTCTGTCTATCTCTTTGTTCATCGATCAAATCACTGCTGGTGTGAAGTTTCTCAATGAGTTTCTTTGCCTCAACAAGCTCACCTTTTATGATCTGATTGTATTTATCTAGTTCTAGATACTTTTTCATGTAGTTTTTAGCCTCATTCTTCATTTGTTCTAATGCACTATTCAAAGTTTCTTCAATATTATTCTTAGCATCCTTTTGTAATTGAATCTGTTTAGTCATAGCTTCATTCTCAAGTTTCAAAGTTTCATTTACTTCTTCAAGTTGCTTCATCTGATCTGAATTATCTTTGTCTGAATCTTCTTTTATCTGAACCATAAGATCCTGTCTCTGACTTCTAGAAAGTTCAAGCTGGTCTCTGAGTTTCCTTATAAATTTCTCAGCTCTTCGCATGTTGAATCTTAATTCTCCATTCCCTGCTTTTGCTTTGTCAAGGTCTTCTAGTGCAACATCAAAGTCTTCTTGCAAAATATCAAAATCCATTCTGATCTCCCTTAAGCTATTAGACTTTCTCTCCAAGGGCCAAAAGCTCTGATACCAATTGTTAGGATTAGGTAATACTAAGAGGGGTGAATCAGTATTACAACACTTATTAAAACTTTTCAACCAATTAAACATTAACCATATACTTGCAGAAATGAAAAGAACATAAGAAAATAACACAATACTCATAACACCATAATTTTTTGTCGAGGAAACCCTAGCCAAGAGAAAACCCCGGTGGGGATGGTACCCATAAGCATGCACTAAAGTATAGTGTCCCTATTAGGAGACCTAGCCCTATTAGAAGCTTAATAGTACATAGTACATTTCCTTGTTAAAGGAATAACAACCCTATTAAAGGTATACAACACCCTGTTAGGGGCCAACTGAGCATATAACTCTTACAATGTGATTCTATGGAAAATATTACAATGTAATTCTGTGGAAACTCTTAGAATGTAACAATGTAATTCATAATCCAACTCTGATTCCCAAGAGTCCATGTCATACTCTCTAAATCATCGCTTGTATCCAGCTGCTATGTATCATTGTTCTGTTGCTGTCTATATGTCTTCAAATATATCTAACTTGCTATAAACATTACAAAAATAAAATTGATCTTAGGCGGACGTCACACATACCCCATACTATCTTTCTCTAAGCTTGCTTTCCATAACTCATCAATCTCGATCTTTGATACCCAAAATACCTCTGTATCTCTGCTTCTATACTTAGTTGATTTCAGAGTCACAAAAAATCAAATTTATAAGAATCGATCTGTAACCTAGATATGTTTCCATAAATGAAAACCAAAAAGTGAATCACAATACACAAAATTGTTCACTTTCCAATAGTTCCCAAAGATGCTTTCTCAGTACACGCAGTGAGAAAGATGGTTGTGTAGTTTGGCTTGTAGGTTACTAATTATATTGGTCCAAACATTTATAGCTTCCCTTCTATCGTTGGCAGATATGCCTCATTGAATCATTTATGTAAAAATGATTATGTTTCTTTATCAATGAAAAAATTCCTTCGATGGATGCTCATATTATTTTAGAGCTTATATGCACACAGAGGGAACGTTGGTATTGGAACTCAGTTCTCTTTCATTGCTTGCATTTTTCTAAAAGTTTCTGAGACCATTTCAGCATATCTCTTCAAACATTTTTTTCACAATCACTGTGTTTATAAAATTGTATTTCTAAATATCACATTTTATTGAGGTATGTTTTGATTGTCTTGTCTTCACTTTTTCATTCAAGCTAGGTTGGCACTTAGTAGTATGCATGCCATATATAGCTTTTGGAACATGTTCCAAATGTCTTTAGAGAAAATAGACATCAGTATGGAAGAGACATTTAGTGAGTTAGTGTGAGGCTAAGCAAAAGGCACATGACAACACATGGATATCAAATAAATTTCAATTTTTAGCACTCCCCAACTTTTATTAGACTACTAATTGGCCCCTACCACCACAAGAATGGGTTTATCTCTATTAGAAGTGAGGTATTCATACTCACTTCTCCCAACTGGATTCAAACTGCATCACCATTTTCACATTTTTGAATCACCTTCAACTTGAATGAACATTTGATATCAAGATAACATTATATATCAAGATTCAAATTCGAATAGAAATTTTCTTGTTGAGAAGTCATGATCCAAAATGTAGTCATATAATTTCCAATTGGTATATCTATACTACATGCTACTTGGCTTTATAGATGGATGACACGCTATAAAAATAATGGTTGTCATTTAGCATGTTTTGCACAAAACATGTGTAAAGAATCCATCAAGTTTTTTGTTTCCATAGTTCACCATGCAAAAGGATAATGTAAAGATGGTTAATGGAGTTTCTTGCGCTTGAATGCAACATCTTCTCTATATATTTGTTGGTATAAATAAATCACTAGCATGCCCTAAACTACAGCTTCCCAAAAAAATGTCGTATCTTGATGCTCCTAAGATTTAAAAAAATTATGTGTTTATAGTTTAATCTACAATTTTTTATTGTTTATTAGTGTGTTCTTCATTTTAGACAATCTATTGCATTTAGTTCAGTCATTCATTAATTGCATTCAGATTAGTCATTTCCAAAGGACATAAACCATGGATACCTATATATAAGACAGTGCCATCTGAGTTGTTCATCTATGTTGGGTATATGATGAGAAACTTTACAAAAATTATATACCATGAAATTCTAAATTATTACATATACATTATTAAAACAAAAAATAAACAATTGAAACATTTGAAAACAATCCAAAATCAAGTCGTTCAATATTTAATTATCTAACATAAAAAAAAATAAAATAGTAACAAATTAGTTACATATTTTATGCAATGAGAGAAGTAAAAAAAATGTGATTGCTAAAATCATAACTTGGAACACTTAAGATATTCGTACTTTTAAAAAAAAAATCTGATTGGTAAATTCATCACTTGGAATACTAAAGATACTTAAATTATACTCACATTTATTTCTAGAAAATCAGTCACATGGAAGATGATGAATTATCTTTTGAGCACAGGGGAGTAAAAGTGCAATAATCTGTCACCCTTTTACAGAGGAAAAGGTTAACAACACTAAAACTATAAAACTTCAAGGGCATAAAAGTCACATTTCTATTGAGAATTTGAAGATGATGTAAACTGATGAAATTTGTGAAATAGGATGAATTATATGGCTAAAAACATTTTTTTAAAACTAAATGAAAATTAATTTATTTTTTGAAATTTTTAGGTCTATTTTTCATTTTGTGAATAATAGTGTAAATCATGCAGTTTACTTCCCGCCAAATCATTATAAGTAAAACATTGTTTTTTCCTCCAATTTTAGAATATGTTTTAGATGACATGTATAGCTAGTACAAAAAAAATAAAGAAGTGTTTTCGATGTATAGTTTTCCCATTATAAGTATTCAAAGTCAAACTTACTTGAAATCAACAGTTTTTGTCTCCCATCATTTTTCCCCTAACAAAATTATACCAAAAACCAAATAAATTACATATTTTTTAAGAGAACTCTCTTCTCTAGTGTTATCTATGATTTAATTTTTTTTTAAATTTATTTAGTATTATTTTATATTATCCGAATCAACGACTTGTGAAAGCTTTAATAACCTACATGTAGATTTAAACAAATTTGTTCAATGTTTTATAGTCGAAACAATATAAATTTTATGTGTCAAGTGTTAGGAATAATAGTCCACAAGACAACTGAGAGGGGGGTGAATCATTTGTAGTATAAATTATTAAACTTTAAACTTTATTAACCATATCAGAAAATGTAGATAATAACATAGTAATAGACAACACCATAACACAAGATTTGTTGTCGAGGAAACCCTGTTAAAGGTAAAACCCCAGTGGAAATTAACACCCAAAAATAATGTACTAAGAGTATAGTATCCCTGTTAAAAGATATTAGCCCTGTTAGGATCTTGTTACAACATTACAGTACACAGTCCCTATTAGGAGACAGACCCTATTAGGAGTCAAAGGAAATAGTAGGCTCACTGCCAAGGCACACTTCCCAAAGAAGGTTAAAGCTACCCTCAAGGATTTACAATCCGCATCAAGTGTATATAAAAAAATACACAATCCAGTGAACTGTCTTGTAGCAACTATTTTTTCTTGATCAATTCCAATGAAGTATCAAAAGTGCTCTCTATCCAGCAGTCAAGTTTCACAGCTTCACAAATCTTTTCTCTTCTCTTTTCTCTTTCACACTTTTCACAAATGAAAAGATCACTCATATATACCCTTTTACAATAACCCATTAGGTCGGCCAGTTAAGCTTTCCTAATACACAATTAACTAGGTCAGCCAATTAAGGCTTCCCATCATACAAATAATTACATAAGCCCTTGCTAAGATACACACGGTACCTATAACAAGTATACAACATTTACAATTCATCACAAATACTTCCAGATCTACAATCCACTCTCATAATTAATTTCCACATGTTACAAGTCTGAAGTCGGCCAAGAAATAGGTCTTCTCCAGAACACACGCCATAGCTAACATCATTAGCACCCAAATAGAAATTGAACTCACCCCATTTCACTATCATATGTCGGCTCTCTATCAGTAAGCTTTCAATTTTTGAAACATCTTCCTCAGTAAGATATACCCGAAACACAATGACCTTCTCTGTCTAGAAACCTAGTTGCAGTCCAGAAAAATAGTCTTCACCAAATGAACTGTAACATCCACATAATGTAATATAAAGTCAAACAACCTTAGGAGTAAGGTCAGGACACAACCTTATGCATAAATCCAACTTCAATCCTTCTAAATCAACCGTACACTATCCGTACACTCATTCCAGTTAAGTAGTCAGTCAGTCTTCTCCATAGTAATATATGTTGACATCAGTGACAAAACATGAATATCAACAACATGATCAGTAACCAAAATTGATATCATCCAACAATCTCCCCTTTGGAATTGATGGAAACATATGGGAAAATCCATATGCATCAACCCAAAATGACTCTCTCTTAATACAATCTTCTCAATATCATCAACATAAATTTCCCAAAATAGTAGGGATTTTCTCATAGATTCCTTCCCCCATTGGAAGAAATGGCAAAGGGTGCCATAACTCATTTGTAGTCTTTAGTAGATTTTTCAAATCTTCATGTCCAATCAGGTGCAAGATCACCCAAATGTGCTCCATAGTGTTCTCTTTCTATCACTCCCCCTAAGGAGTAGATGCATTCATTAAGTCCAGAGAATAATATAGCTCTGAGATCCACTGGACTAATGCATATCTGCATCATTTTAATTACCACTGGGAGGGGCCATCACCCCAAGCATGGCTCTGAGGTATTCAAAAGTATCTTTTGGCAAAGGTTTAGTAAATATATCTGCTATCTGTTCCTTTGTGCTTATGTACTCCAGTTTAATCTCCTTAGTAGCTACCTTCTCCCTCAAGAAATGATACTTGATAGAAATATGTTTAGTCTTTGAGTGCATTACAGGATTCTTTGACATGTTTATTGTACTTTTGTTATCACAATGAATAACCATTGGCTCCTTGAAAATTATTCCAATATCTTCCAGCATTTGTTTCATCCAAACAACTTGTGTGCAATTAATTGCAGCAGCTAAATATTCTGATTCAGTAGTAGATTGAGCAATACAATTTTTCTTCTTGCTTAACTAGGAAACCAATCTCTTCCCAAGGAAAAATGCACCACCACTTGTTCTCTTTCTATCATCCACATTACCTTCCCAATTAGCATCAGTAAAATCTTGTAAAGTAAAATCATCATATTTTTCATACCATAATCTATACTCTATTGTTCCTTTCAGATATTTGAAAATTCTTTTCATAGCAGCAAAGTGTGTTTCTTTAGGATCTTCCTGATATCTAGCCACAATTCCAACTCCATTGGTAATATCTGGTCTAGTGTGTATCAAATATTGTAGACCTCCAATCATTGACTTGTACTTAGTCTTCCCAACACTTTGAGTTTCATCACTTTTAGTTAGTTTTTTCCCTATTATCATGGGTGTACCAACAGGTTTACAATCTTCCATTCCAAATTTCTTCAGCATTTCCTTAAGGTTCTTGGTCTGAGATATAAATATTTCATGTTTACTCTGATTAATTTGAAAACCAACAAAAAATTTCATCTCAACAATCATTGACATCTCAAACTCATTCTCCATTTCTTTAGCAAACCTATTACTCATTTTATCATTTCCTCCAAAAATGATATCATCAATAAAAACTTCTATAATTAAGATTCCATCTTCATTAGTTCTTAAATACAAATTATTGCCTGCATTATCTTTTCTGAAACCAAGATGAAGTAGATGTTTATCCAGTCTTGCATACCATGCCCTTGGTGCTTGTTTCAGTCCATACAGTGCCTTCTTCAGTCTGCAAACTATGTTTTCATCATCTGTTATAGGAAAACCATCAGGTTGCTCAATGTACACTTGTTCTTCTAGGTCACCATTCAAGAATGTAGATTTCATGTCCATCTGATACACTTTGAAGTCTTTATGTGTACATTAAGTAAGGAATAGTCTCACAGCTTCCAGTCTAGCAACATGTGTGAATGCTTCTTCGTATTCTATGCCTTCTTGTTGTGAGTAGCCTTTAGATACCAGACTAGCCTTGTTTCTTACCACTATGCCTTCCTCATCCATTTTTTTTCTGAAAACCCACTTAGTTCCAATCACATTCTTGTTTTTAGGTCTAGGAACTAGCTCCCAAGTATTGTTCTTCTTTATCTTCTCTAGTTCTTCTTCCATGGCTTTAGTCCAAGATTCATCTTTGCATGCTTCATCAGTAGTCTTGGGTTTAGCTTGAGAAATCAAACAGATCTCATCTCTAACTTTAGATCTAGTCATCATGCCTTTGCTTGCATCACCAATAATTTGATCTTTAGGATGGTTTTTCTTGACATACGTTGGAGTCTTCAATGTCTAAGTAGCTTCTTCCTATTCTTCTTCTTCAATATCATACTTAATCATCAAGGGTTCTTCAGGTTCAACAACAACTTCTTTTGTTTCTATTATCTAACCACAATCATACATTCTTTCCTGAATTTGAAATTTCTCATCTATCCTCACATTGGCGCTTTCAATTAGTTTTCTCAATCTTAGATTGAAACGTTTATATGCTTTGCTCTTAGTACAATAACCAAGAAAGATTCCTTCATCACTTCTAGCATCAAACTTGCCTATCTCATCATCTCTCTTGATATAGCATTTACTACCAAATATTCTAAAATATTTAACAGTAGGTGTATGATCAAACCATAATTCATAAGGGGTTTTATTTGTACCTTCTATGATCTGAATTATGTTTAGTGTGTACACAACAGTGCCAACTACTTCTCTCCAATGAACATGTGATACATTTCCTTCCAGCAACATAGTCCTAGCAACATCTAATATAGTTTTGTTTCTTTGCTCTACTATTCCAATTTGTTGTGGAGTTCTAGGAGCTGAAGTCTATCTATGTATTCCATTTTCTTCACAATATGTGTTAAACAGTTCTGATGTAAATTCTCCTCCTCTGTTTGATCTCAAACATTTCATCTTTAAACCAGATTTATTCTCAAATTTTTCTTTGAACAACTTGAATTTGTCAAATGCCTCAGATTTATCTCTCAAATATGTAACCCACATCATTCTATAAAATTCATCAACAAAGAGTATAAAATACCTTTCACCATAGTATGATCTTGTTCTTTTAGGGCCACACAGATCTGTATGCACCAGATCCAACTTCCCTTTTGCTGAATAGGCTTTTCTCTTGAAAGTTCTTCTAGTCTGTTTTCCCATAACACATTCTCTACACATAGTGCTAGATGGATTAATAATTTTAGGTAGATCTCTTACTACTTTTGTCATACTTGCCTTAACAATGTTGTCAAAATTAATATGACAAAATATTTTGTTCCATAACCAACTGTCATCAATCTTTGCAATAAAACAAGTAGCTTCAGATGTGTTTAGTTCAAATACATTACCCCTAGATTTAGTACTAGATGCTATCAAGTCTCCTTTTTTACTCTTGATAGAACATTTCCCATTAATGAAGTTTAGTTGATAACCCTTGTCCACTAGCTGTCCAACACTTAACAAATTTTGCTTGAGTGCATCAACAAGTAGTACATTGTCAGTGTTAGGCTTACCATCCAATGAGATAGATCCAATTTCAATAATAAGATTAGGAGTATTGTCACCAAATCTAACAACACCACCATCATGCTTCTTCAAACTTACAAATTTATTTTTATCTCCAGTCATATGATGTGAACAACCACTTTCTATGACCCATTTAGAGTTATTTTCAACTCGAGATACTAATGCTTTTTCCTCATGCATAGGCTCATCATCCTTAATAGCAATGAATCCAATTTCATCAAAGTTACCATCCTCATCATCAAATATTCCTTCACTAGCATAATAGCATTCCTTATCCTTTGAGAACTTAGACTTGAAAAACTTAGGTTTGTGACTTGGAATTCTTGTAGGACATCTAGATGAAAAATGACCGATCTTATTACATGAAAAACATTTCAAAGTTAATTTTCCTTCAAACTTACCCTTACCTCTTTTTTCTCTTCTGGAAATCAGTGCAACAATTTCATCTAGCTTCCTTTCTTCTTCATGTATCTGTTCCCATTCATCAACATAGGCTCCAAGCTCTTCTCTCAGATCATTATTGATTGTGATTTCATTTCCAACTAAGGTCTTGTTGTTCTTGTGCATGGTTTCTTTGAATGCTGACTCAACTTTACATAAAGTGTCTCCCAATTATGCGGCCTCAAATGTAGTTATTTTTCCAATCAACATCTCTCTGGTGAAGTTTGGGGTCAAATGTATGATCTCCTCTATACCCTGAACATTGGTTCTGTATGCAGATGTCAAAGATCTCAGTATCTTTGCAATTACTTCTTCACTGTAAGTTCCTCCAGAGTTCCTAATACTAGTCACCACCTCAGTAATTCTTTGTGCATACACTCTGATGTTCTCATATTTTCTCATCTTTAATGATTCCATCTCTTCCTTCCATTTCTGTAACTTTGTTTTCTTTGTAAATTTGTCTCCAACATATAGTGCTTCTAGTCTTGTCCAGATTTCATGTGCAGAATCCAAGTCCTTTACTCCAGTGAATTCTCCTTCTGATAGAGAACTGATTAAAGATTCCCTTGCAACCATATTACATGAAAATATCTTATTTTCATCTTCAGTGGCCCTCTCTAATTCATCCTCAATCGCTAATTTTTCTTTCTTCTTTGTGATCATCCAGTAGTCAAGTCCTAGACACATCAAATGTGTTCTCATCTTGTTCTGCCAACTATCTAAGTTTTCAGGATCAAACTTTGGACTATCCTTCCTATAGCAAGTCATCTTAAAGTTCACCTCAAGCTGTTAAAATTTCTCTCTGAGGACTAGTAGCTTTGATACCAATTGTTAGGATTAACAGTCCACAAGATAACTGAGAGGGGGGTGAATCAGTTGTAGTATAGATTATTAAACTTTAAACTTTATTAACCATATCAGCAAATATAGATAATAACATAGTAATAGACAACCCCATAACACAAGATTTGTTGTCGAGAAAACCCTATTAAATGTAAAACCCCGGTGGGAATTAACACCCACAAATAATGTAGTGAGAGTATAGTATCCCTGTTAAAAGATATTAGCCCTGTTAGGATCTTGTTACAATATTACAGTACACATTCCCTGTTAGGAGATAGACCCTGTTAGGTGTCAAAGGAAATAGTAGGCTCACTGCCAAGGCACACTGCCCAAAGAAGGTTAAAGCCACCCTCAAGGATTTACAGTCTGCATCAACTGTATATAGAAAAATAGATGATCCAATGAACTGTCTGGTAGCAACTATCTTTTTTTGATCAGTTCTAATGAAGTATCAACAATGCTCTCTATCCAACAGTCAAGTTTCATAGCTTCACAAATCTTTGCTCTTCTCTTTTCTCTTTCACACTTTTCACAAATGAAAAGATCACTCATATATACCCTTTTACAATAACCCATTAGGTCATCTAGTTAAGCTTTCATAATACATAATTAACTAGGTTGGCCAATTAAGGCTTCCCATCATACAAATAATTACATAAGCCCTTGCTAAGATACACACGGTACCTATAAAAAGTATACGGCATTTACAATTCATCACAAATACTTCCAGATCCACAATCCACTCTCATAATTAATTTCCACATGTTACAAGTCTGAAGTCGGCTAGGAAATAGGTCTTCTCTAGAACACATGCAACAGATGATGTCATCAGTACCCAAAGAGAAATAGAACTCAACCCATTTCGCTATCATATGTCAACTCTCTATCGGTAAGCTCGCAAGTTTTGAAACATCTTCCTTAGTAAGATAATACCCGAAACACAGAGACCTTCTCTATCAAGAAACACAGTTAAAATCCAGAAAAATAGTCTTCACCAAATGAACTATAACATCCACATAATGTAACATAGAGTCAAGTGACCTTAGGAGTAAGGTCAGGACACAACCTTCTACATAAATCTAACTTTGATCCTTTTGAATCATCCGTACAGTTTCCGTACACTCGTTACAGTTAAGTAGTCAGTCTCTCTTCTCCATACAAATATATGTTGACATCAGAAAAAAAACATGAATATCAATAACATGACTAGTAACCAAAAAAGATATCAACCAACATCAAGAATCATAGTTCTGAGGTCTAGAAAAGGGTACTTTTAGTTTTTTGACATTGTTTAGTTTGAGCAGAGGAAAAATTAGAAGAAGTGCAAACTTGTTGATTTCATGTGTTTTTGGAGGTTTGGCTGCCAACATGGCATACCACCTAGGTAGACTCGGACAAGTAGGACTGGGCCGAGTTAGACTGGGTTGAGTCCACCTAGTGGTGCGCCATGCGCGAGCAGTCACGTGGGTGACCCACCCTTTCAATTCGAAGGGTATATATAAAAGTTATTTTTAAAAAAAATATATCAATTGCAAAATTAAATCTTTATTTCATAATATATAAGGGTTTTTGAAGCTAGGAGGCATTTTTTCAAGGAATCTACAAAGGCATTTTGTGACTGAACGAGTGTGACTTTGCAAGTTTTTTAATTTTTGGTTCTATTTGAGCAATGGGAAATAAAATGACTAGAACAAGGAAATATGATCATAAAAGGGATGAACAAATGAAAGGTCATATGAAACTTATCAAAGAGAAACTAGTCAATGTTGAAGAAGAACCTATCAATGTTGAAGAAGAACCTATTGATATTGAAGAAGGTGCAGCTCAACTAGGGGAGGATATTTGTAGTAGTTGGGGTACACATATTTATCCTACAATGAAAAATTTGATGGAGATGAATGAGGAATCACTTGTCTGTCAAATTGCACTAGAGTACTTGATACCTGAAAGCACTACTAAATTGCATGTCAAAAACATGTGAAAGGAATATTTTGAGGATAAAAATTTGGTGGGAAAAGCATAATTATTTGCAAAGTTATTCAGGAAAAGAGAAATGAGTTTGGTTTTGGAGTTGTTGGGTGTTGATAATAGGAAAATTGTACAAGGAGGTCAAGTAAAAGAAACAATAATTGAATATTTGCAAGATGCATTGAACGTTGTTAACAAGACAGATCATGGAGGATCTAATTCAAATTCTGCTAGAAGAGCGTTGATGACTATGATTTCCTGTAAGAGATTGACACATACAAATAAAGTTTGAGAAATTTCTGATTTACTCAAGGTATCTCGAAGAACTCTTTAGAGATATATTAGGAATAGAAATGTGTTGGATATGAAGATTGAAAATAATTGGGTACAGATTTGTAGAATTCCTTGAAAAGACAAAATTTATGAAGATCTAAGAAGATGGGTTCTTGAATTTTGGACCAACCACTCTCGTGTTTATTCCAATAGAAGGGACACTATACAGATTAAATATGAAGAGACCGTATGAAGATTTCACACCCAAAAAATTTTGTCGATACTACACAAAGTGAACTATTTGAAACATTCAAACAAGAATTTTCAAATGTGAAAATAGGTCAAAGAATGTTTGAGATGTTGCATCCTTGCTTTGTATGCATAAATAAGGTTTGTGAAACATGTTTTTTTCGAAATCATGTTGATTTTCACTTATACTTGCAATCATATAAAAATTTTATGACAATACTTAATCTAGATATGGTTCTTGGAAGTACAACAAAATTTGTGAAATCCATTTTATGTGATAATTCAGAAGACTCAAATGAATTCAATGTCCAATGTATAAAAAATTAATGCAATGATTGTATAAATTTACATAAATTTCCTTTACAATTTGATAATATTGATGTTACAACACCAGTCCAGTGGAAGAGATTTGAATATGAGAAATACCAAATGAAGACATGACAAGAATAAAAAAAATTGCATTGAAGGAGAGTGAATTACCATACCTTCGGTTCATGGACAGATTTTGATCTATGATTTATCCATATATCCAACATTGTCATGGTGCACGATGGCAATCTAAACAGTTTCGTGATTCCAAAAATTATTTTGCACCTAGTTGTATTCTTTAAGTTGTAGATTTTGTGGAGAACTATACATTCTCTCCTCAAACAAAGCTCCAAAGTCAATATTATCATTTTGATCAAGTTGCAATATTTTTCCATGTCTAGATATCAATGTAAATGTATAGATATCAACATAACAATGTACATTTTTGTATCTATCAATGTAAAACATGTATATATAATCTACATCTCTCATGTGTAAATCTAGATCAATGACCGCCATCACCATTGTGTGCAGGCCTATGTGGATCCTCATCCTGTTGAACTTGAGTATATATATATATAAATGTAACAATTTTAAAACAAATTTAATTAATATATTTATGGATAGACCAACATTTTTCTAAATGTACATTTAAACTTGAAACAAATAAACTATTTAAAAATAATTTAAATTAAATTTTACCTCTATATCCTGATGAATTAGATCAATAGGCTCCTCTAAATCTCCATATGCAATGTCCATCATAGTGTCTTGTACCTAGTTCAAATTAATTTAAATATATTGTTAAATATATATAAATTAAATATATAAATAAATTATGCAAAATTACTTGATTGTTCTTGAATATTGAAATTAAATGGTTTCAAGTGTATCTGGTGTAATGCACGTCCAATGTCAGATAACTCTGAAGAATGTAAGGACACTGTCTCATGATCAATGGCCTCATCCATAAGCAAATCTGAGAATCCATTATGAAATCATGACCTTGTAGGTGTCTGATATAGGGGAGCCTGTGTATGCTATCGAGGTGGTGTAAGATCATCCACTCTCTATTGTGGAGTTGTAGTATGTATATGGACATCCTCTCTTCTAGAGGTACCTTCCTCTGCATCTCCTCATCCCTGACCACTGCATGTGGAGGATCTCGCCTGGTCTCCTCGAGTGAATGTAGGAATATCACACAGAGGAACCCCGCGTGTCATTGAAATGTGTTAGTAAGCTACTAGGAGATCATTGACTAAAATAGAGCTCATGTCACATAGACGATCCTCTGGTAGTTGTGATATCTCATATGGAGTGAGAAGATCAAATTAGATGTAAGGATCAAAAAATGGAATAAAAGGATCAATGCCTGCGCCTGTCTGTGATTTGAGCATGTACCTACCCACACGATCAGATGATAACTCATAGACCTGATTCTTGATGGTGTTAATGCTAGGAAACATATCTACATGTGCATCCTCAATTGCAACATGTCCAGCTCCAGTGTAGGTCTCCAAACCTTTTGGAAGAACCAAAAGGTTTTGACCCACTAATTTCCTCTTACTAGGAGGTTGTAGTGCATCAGGTTGTCTACACTTATCCTAATATCTCCCTTGACCCTGACCAAAATTTGGAGGTAAATCTGTATAATCGACATCATAGCCTAAATGGAACTCTACAAACAATTATTTGTAGAAATATAAGGATACCTCATCCTTTTGGGGCCACATATAATGGGCCGCCAACCATCTCGAATATATAAAAGGAGCTACTAAGTCAACTGTACATTTTGTGACCCTAAATGCTCTAATCACCTTCTTCTCTATGTAATGGGTCCCAAACATGTTCTTAACCTGAGTAAGAGAAACATCTGAATCAATAGTCCTGCAACCCACAGTACCTATCACTGTGCTAGAGAGGCTATGGTAAAAACAATCAATAGATGTATCATCATATGGATTGTATGATTCATCCTTCTGAATCATACTCATCAACTTTGTGCGAATGGAAATCAATTTCTCCCTATTAGGGAGGGTAGCACTATTTTGGAATGTCCTCTCTAGCACAGCTAGAGTGGTGTGCATCCTTGAGATAGTCTCTTGTCTACAACTATCTTGACTATGTGGGGTATCATGGTGGCCTGACGAGGCTTGTGAGGCTTGACTACCATGAATGCTACGATCTAACCCAGTAGAAGCCATGTGACAGAAATGTAATATCTAGATAGAGATAAAAACTGCTCACTGCAAGTGGGCACATACATGTGTACATTTAGTAGGAAATTAATTTATATATATACATGTGTTGAAAAAGAACATACATGTTTAAATTAAAAAAATTAAAATATATCTATACATACATATTTAAATTAAACAAATTCAATTTATGTCTTCAACATGAAACATTTTTTCAAACAAAAGTTCATAAATTTTAAACAAGTCAAATTGCATACATATTTTAACATAAATGGACATAATATAACATACATGTATCTGAGAAAAAATATCCATGAAATCCCCTTAAGCATAAATACATCAAAAAGAATACTCCATATACATAACTTAAGTGATTTTATAAAAATACTTCAATATATATACAAATTGATTAGCCTAAATTGCGAGCTACAAAAAATTTACAATTATGAAAATCTAATTACATCAAATGTAACCTAGTACAAGACTTAGGGTTTTGTTATGTGCTAATTTTGAAAGTTGTGTACATACGAAAAATGTAGAATGATCAAGTTGTGACAAAAATATTTTGTGACATGTTCACTTAATAATAGGACCATGTATCCTAAAATAATTCCATGTAATGATTGCTTCTAATTTACTTTTGGATAAATTATATGTTTTTAGGCTTAAGTTTATGTGTAAATGTTTCAAACTTTTGCGTTTGGGTTTGCGTTTAAGTTTTGGTGTGCATTTATGTTTCAAAACTTTGGGTAAATTATATGTTTTCATCATCAATTATATATTTTTAACATGAATTATATGACCTAAAAACCTTTATTT
This sequence comes from Thuja plicata, assembly GCA_018584345.1. NCBI lineage: Eukaryota > Viridiplantae > Streptophyta > Pinopsida > Cupressales > Cupressaceae > Thuja > Thuja plicata. Next base: position 1,054,361 of record MU225529.1, read on the forward strand.
CTTGAATATGAAGAAAAAAATGTGACATTACAATGCTAGTAAAAAAAATATTTTTACATATATATTTATAAAGAAAAACATTTAAAAAAGAAAAAAAAGAAAAAAAGGGGACCTACCTTAAACTCAGTCAAGTTTCTTCTCTCAGCCCCTCAATCACAATCGTATCCCCTCAATGTGCAAATGAGGGGCTTGTGGTTATTTTTGGGGTATTTAAAATGCACAGTAGAACCGACCGAGTTAGACATGGCCGAGTACTACTCGAACCAGTCTACTGGGCCATGTAAGCACCACTCAGCGCCGTGTGGCACCCATGTAAACTCAGTCATTTTAGACTGGGCCGAGTCTAACTAGGCCGAATAGGCAAAGTTAGCCTAAAAGGCAACAGATTATTGTGCTTTCACCCAGGGCTAATTTAGTTAAACTCTTGAAGATTGAAATTATGATTAGTTATTATTTTGTGTGCATATATAAATATTCATGTTATGCATTAATAGTAATGAAGTTTAAATATAATTAGATAAAAATTTGAATAAAATAATATTAATGTTTTTCTTATCAATTAAGTTTAATTTAAATATGTTTATTGAAGTGAATATATAATATTTTATAATCTACTTAAATAAATTTATTTTTACCACAAGTTAAGATTTATGTGTACACCACACTTATAAATTACAACATATAAGTAGGAGATATTTTCCACAGCAAGTCACATTGTGATATTGCTATCAAGATTCAACTGTGTAGTTTTTTTAGTCAAACTCATTGACCCATGTTTCATGAGTAGTGGCTCGCATGAACCCATCTCTCATGATAATGAGTGGAACACTTAACACTCATTGGATATAGGTGATTCTCATAGAAGTGAAGCACCGGGACTACTCATGAAACATGGGTCAATGAATTTGACTAAAAAACTACAGAGTTGAATCTTGATAGATATACCACAGTTACAACATAGATATTTTACAAATGCAAATGAGTACAAGTTTTTATTTTCAATAAAATTTGAAACTTAGTTATTAAAAGATAAACCCCCTTTGCATTTGTGTATAGGGGTTCAGGATTGTAAGAGACTGTCTTATCAATTCTTTAAAAGTGGTAAAATTAAATTTATAAAAGCATTTTCCATTATATGTGTATGTGTGACAAAGTAGACAGATAAAATATTTACTTTTGGCCACTACATGTTAATTGTAAGAGACATTTTTTAGTACGAAAGAATGTCATGTTGAAAGGGCTTAATAACTCTCAATAAAATGTGCAATCAAATTATAAAAAACATATCTATTTATATACTAAGTAATTACACACACATGTATGTATGTATAATTTTTATTTTAGGAGATTTAAGATACTTTAATATCTTTATAACTTACTTATATGTATGGTGAGCTTATTTATGCGATTCATTTATGACAATTAAGGGATTTAAATCTATTGACTTTTAAGTTAGGAACTCCAACTGTGTATGTGGTTAGGTCATTCCTTGTCCATTCATGAATATAAACCAATGCATAGTTTCCATATAACAATGAAAAGATATTTAATGACCTTGTTGAAAAAAAAATATTCTAGTTTTCTTGATTTTTTTTGTGCATGATAGATTCAACTTATATGTACCAAGAATAAATTCTTTCAAGAGCACGAGTTTATTTTCATTTTTTGACTCGTGGTCCACCTTAATGAGATCTTACATTATTTACATGGATAAATATAAAATATAGGCTTACAGAGTGACTTATGATTTCAATTTTACTCAAAACAAAATTAAAGGTAGTCCTAAGGCACCTGGAAGCAAAATGATAAAGCTCTCTGCATAGAGTGGATCCTATGTGGGACCACTAAACCAAAATTGAAACATAACATCTCTCCCACACATCCTCTTTCATTGTCCAAATAGAAATTTAAAAAGATGGATTGCAAAATTAGACTTTACCAAACCGTAAGGCATTGTTCATGAAACTTTAGTTTCCCATATGGGTTTTGTTTAACAAAAAAATGCATTTAATTTTATCTAAAATTGCCCATTCTAAAGGTGTATTCTAAAAGTTAATTTTTTATTTAGTTTCTTTTTTCAATATTTTTCTTATGGTCCACTATATACTCTATAATAGTCCATCTTATTGTTATCATAAACTATGGTAGATATATCTTAAGTTATGCCACTTTTTTTATTGTTAAGTTCACATTCTTTGTGCTTCCACATTTGCATACATATTTACCTAAGCATTTCCACCTTGAATTATGCTAGAGCAATTCCAACCAGCGTATTTGATAAAAATTTAACTTCTATTATGCTTTGATGGATGTTCATGCATGTCCATACCCTCTTCGAAGGATCCCCTTTTATCAGAGACATGTGGGATGTTAAAAAAGGTTGTTTAATTGGGATTTACACCTACTTGTATTTTGTTGAGAGTTTCTAAAGCATTTTCAACAATTCCATTCTATTCATATCCTGCAATCATTGAAATCTGTGAGACCACATTTTTTCTTAGGGATATTGCCATTTGTAACATTATGAAAATATCCTAGGTAACATGCTTGAGAATTCAACAAAGATACAATCAAGGAAATCTTTAGGTTGATTGTCTTTCTCAATATCAATTAATTATAAACGGTGTAGAAAAATACAATGGGCTTCTAATGTGTTTTGATCAATGGATTAATGAGCTATGAGGTAGTATGCATTTCTTGATTGTGTCCACTTCCACAAAATCTACGAATAATGTTATGGTGTAATTTCATAGCCCCAAAGACCTATTTATTTTACTATTGCATATCTTCTATATTTTGTTATATTAGTTCTTACACTTAAATGACATCCATATTGTGTGTAATAAGGGAGCAACTATGTACAAAACTTCCTTATAAAATGATACTTGTTTGTAAAATGACACTTAAATACTCTACTTTTTAATATATAAACCTTCATTTATTCTTTCAATGACCTATCGACTTATCCCTTGCACCTTATTTTGGTGCAAGTGCTAGTCAATAGGCTTTTTACCTTGTGATCTTTTTTGCATATAGACATCTAACACTATTGTATCATGCCTGAAAACTAGATGACACCCTAGTTTTCTGACACAGATGTCTGAAATAGGTATGTGGTAAACTAATTTTGGGCAAACTTTGCACCTTTCCTACCAATTACCCAACCTCACATCTCATGTCAAATCTCAATGACAAAACATTTCCATAAATATTTCACTTCATCTAATCTGTCAATATCAAAATTTCAGTTATCTTGCTCAATGCAGTGCACACATAGTTTGTAGTTGAATTTAGTTCTCAACTACATTAAGTCCTTACGAAAAAAAAATCATTTATACATTCCCTATTTCCGCCACCCATAAATAACGTAAATACTCCACACTTATTCATTTCATCAACATTTGAATAACAAACTCAACTCGGACAATATTTGAAGTTTCCTTAAGGGGAGTGCAAATTCGGTATAACTAGTACTTGTTTTACAGGTATTTACATGTATCTTGTTTTCCTAGAAAGAAAACTAAAATTTGGTTGCTCTGATTTGGTTAGGAAGGGAGTTGCTGCAAAATTACTCCCTATGCATATAACTGAGTTACCCTTTTAGGTATTTCTTTTAGCTCGGTAGATTAGTTTAAGATTATTATGTATGTTGCTGAGTTGAAGAACTATGCAGAGGATCAACTGCCACTTTAATTAGGTTTAATTGAATATAAAAAGTTTATCATTACATTATTATCAATTTAAATTTAGGGTGATGTTTTATTCATTTGTTTATTTATTTCACTGTGAGTGTAAATCTACGACAATGTTTTATTCATTTTCTTATTTATTTTACAACTCTTACACATCCCTATATTTTGCACGTTAGTTATACGACATGTTGTATATATTTTGTCAGATATAATCCCAACAACCAATGTTCAATATCCCAATTGTAGACCTTCTTCTGCAACATTCTTCCATTTCAATATTATTCATTTTGAAAGAAAATGGAACAATCTAGAAAATTTGTAGGGAATCTCATTTTGTTATTAAATATCATAGTTGTAAAAATGTTAAAATTATTAAATGTTTTATCCTTCTCTATACTTGTCCATATACACTAAAAAAATGCCCATATACACTAAAAATCAAAGAACAATTTTGTAATGAAAATAAGGATATAGAAGCATCCAGATAATTTTTTCTCCCTTGCAATGACAAGGTACATATGAAAGAAAAGAGGAGAGACAAGAAGTTAAAAATAGGGAGTAGATAAAAGCACAACTACAACCAGTAGATTAAAGAGCAGGGGAATATGTGTGTGTACAACTTTATGAGCAGCAACTATGTTTTTGTAAATGAATATGTATGTTTTATTATTATTGTTTGTGTGTGCGCACACAAGATTTGATGTAAATTTTCCTATAATTTATGTTTATTTTTTTACCTGGTTTTGCTCTGTTTTATTCTCCATTTTTCAGCTACCTCTTGTCATTAGTGGTTTCAGAGCTGACGCGTCAATATTAGTGAAGTTTTCAAAATACAATTCAAGAGCTAGAAGTGTTTTCACGGTCAACTATGACACCTCCATGCACAAGCTTGAAAAATCTACAAATCCCATAGTTCAAGGGAAAGAATTATGATTATTGGGAAGTCACAATGAAAGAAATGTTTTTTTCAAAAGACTAATGGGATCTAATTGAAAATGGATACCCAGAACCAACAAATATAACAATATACAATGCATTGTCTCAAGCAGATAAAGATTTATAAAAGGATAATAAAACAAAGGATTCAAAAGCTTTATTTTTTTTATCTTTAAAGGGGTCTATAAGAGCATATATTCAAGAATAGCAGTAGTAACAAAGTCCAAGAAATCATGGGATATTCTTCAGACATCCTACCAAGGAATGACAAAGTTGAAGACAACCAAACTACAAATACTAAGAAGGGATTTTGAGACCATTTATATGAAGGAATCAGATACAATAGATTCATTCTTCACTCAACTCACTGGATTGGTAAACAAAATCAGATCTCATGGTGGGACACTTGAAGAAGAGAAAGTGGTTGAAAATATTTTAAGATGTTTGCATCGAAGATTTTACACTATTGTAGTGGCTATAAAAGAAAAAAAAAAATCTCCCATAATTTTCAATTGATGAACTACATGCATATCTCATTTCTCATGAGGATAGACTAAGCAGATCAACAAATAGAAATTTGGACAATGCCTTGAAGACACAAGTTTCCATCAACCATGGTAGAGGTAGGGGAAAAGAAAATTGTAGAGGTAGAGGAGAAAATCATATAGAGGTGGAGTATGTAGCCTGCCAAGCTCAAGTGGAAACTCAAGTGGAAAATGAAACCATCGGTCGATACCATAATAGTGGGTTACACTTTTTTGCCTAAATAGACATTGAAGACTACATTTTGAGAAAAAATTTCACATTCGGATGCATATTGTCATTAAACTGATTGAAATCGGAAGATGAAGTAAAATAGAGCCTTTTAGGATTTTTTGTCTAGATTCTAAATATATATTTTTTAATTTTTTTTGAATTGATTTTAATGGTTTTTTTTCTCCCACTAAAACTGCTATGTTGCTGAAAATGTCATTTTCAAAAAGGTACAATGACTTCGTACAACATAACTTTTTTTCTAAAATAGATATCATTGCGCTTATTTCAAATTTGGTTTTGTAACATCCATACGGATGGCATGCAATTGATTTGATGACATTATCATGATTATTGCATATTTTATGAATGTTTGAAGTAGAGTAAACTGTAATTGTGACATACGTTGACTGCGTAGCTGATAACTTGTGTATTTATCGAAATTAAATTTCATTTTATTTTGATAGAAAGAATACTCAAAGCCGGAGGGCACTGTTATTTTTCAATTTTTTTTCTCTTTTCTACTATTTTTCATTGAACGTCAAACCTGGAAGTTTATATTGGATAAAAAACCTACATCCGATGCATGTCAAAATACATAGACCTAATTAAT